>BMAO01036900.1:0-44245 GCA_019973975.1 Trichonephila clavata
GCTGTTTTAATGAGTTAATTTTAAGTAAATCGCAAATTAAAGAGAGAAAAAAATTGCATACCGCAACTGAACAAAAAAAACATATTTGTTTAATTTTAAGTTTAAAAGTTTAATGGCTGATAAAACGATTTTTTTTTATTTATAACTCTTTGTAACTCTCTTCTGAGTCTATTTTTGAAAACATCTTCATAAGCTAATCCCTGCTCAACAAAAGTAATTCATTGCTACATATTTTGTGAAATGAGCACTTATATTAGTGTAAAAATGTATAGCTCTATGTGCAATATGTTAATATTACTTTCTCTCGAATTTATTTTATGTTAAAGTAATAATATTCGCAAACAACGCCGTTCCTTACATTATAAAGGCCATTCAATGTAAACATAGCAACATGTTGGTGATAAAGCCAAGTTGGCATGATTTTTGGCGACCGCAATGGCAACTTGGCAATTGATTGAACGGTGCAGAAGTTTGCATGCTATAACCCAACCTAGTGGAGAGCTGCAACAAAGAGGATAATAAAGAAACTTTCTCCTCTAAAAAATATACATACATGCCAATTTTCATAGTGATTTGTTGACCAATGTTGGAGTGAAGCACTTTCATATATACAAACATCCATTTACATATATATAGGTGTCTACACACTCCCCTTCAGATCATTATTTTTTACGAACAATATAATGAACAAATATTGAATAAAACAAGCTACAACCAATATATTCATGGCAGATGTAACCTAGTGGTAAAGGTCATGAACTCGTCACGGACGCAGATGAGTTTGAGCCCCAGGGTTACTGAAACCCACACCCCGTGTTGAAAACTGAAGTACGTTAAATCATTAATGGCTCAATTTTCTCCATGTGACGTGGTTTGGAATTTCGCGGAGAGGGGGTTGTCACACTTACACAGTTCATGTGTCGTCTTCATCACTTGACCATAGTTTAAAGTTGTGAGGTCCACCACCATTAACTCTCGTGTTGCTTTACAATGCAGCGATTAATAGTTCGAAAAAAAGGCAGTCCGTTCAAGTCTTAAGAATTGAATGCTTTTGCATTTTTTAAAAAAAAATAAATTTGTAACGCGTTAAATGCAGATATTCAAATAATGTTGCATTTCATCACTATCTATTTTATAATATGCAGACTTTTTTTTATCTTAGATTGTCACTATCTTTAGTTTGTTCATTCAGTTTACTTCATTTTTGTGAAGAATCTAAAGTAACTTTTGGACAGTCCATTTACCAGGAGAATAATGAAAGAGTATGGAGAATTAATCAATTTACTGTAAGGGCATATCATTATATTTCCATTAGCATTAACGCTCTTTTTTGCCCTTAAATCATCATTGTAATAATTATATTTACAAACAGCAAAATTATTAGAATAATTTTCTGAATTTGTATTAGTAAAATAATATTGAAATGTTTCCTTGATTGGCACCTTAATTTGTTCTTATAAAAAAAATGCATAATTTGTTTCACTGCCAGACATGTTTAATTTATGTTCTAAATTGAATACATTCCACACAGTTTTGAAACCTTATACAGAATTTGACAGATGCCATTTTAAAATTGTTCCTGTTTTAAATGTAAACAGTCTGTAATTAAAAAATACAATTGTAAAAATTATGCAAAAAAATGTCTTATTTCTTCTTGGGCCTAATTTTGTTTCTGCATTTTAATTATTCATTTTCATTGACTAAGTCATTAGTCTATTTTAACACAGATTTTTAAACTAATTTTATGGTGTTTTGTTGTTTACAGAATCTTATTTGTGCATAACGTTCGAACATCATTGTTTCAAATTTAAAGGTAAAATATGTGGACCTTACTCAAAGTCTTTTTCTATTCACTTTCTCTTCTTTCTCTCTACATAGATCCTTTTAAAGTTAGAACCCTGGTAAAACATTTTCATCTCGTATATATTAAAAGTTAATTTGATAAAAATAATCAAAATACTTTTTTTATATTAAACAAGATATGAAACAAGTGTAACAAGTTGTACGACATTGCAGATTTTAATTTAAATATTGCAAAGTCTTATAACTTGTTACAATCAGTATCATTATAATTGCCCTATTTATCTACCTGTTTTATTTACCTACGAAAATGGTCGAGAAATTTTGAAGAGAGTTTCAGAAAAATATATCTATAAATGCAAATAAATTTCTCAAATTTAATTTTTTTTTAAAAAAAGCTTAAATCTTAAGGAAATATAGACTTGGAATTGTGTGTGATACAATTTATATTGAAACTAACATATCAACATACCAACACCCGTCAATGAGTACCAAAATATTTTTCTTGACAAATTACGTTGTGATAGATTATTGATTAATTTAAAATAAGACTTTAAAAGCTTATTGTTAATCATTTTACTTGAAAAAAATGTTTTTGTTTGAGAAAAAATAAGTTATATTTAAGTAAGACTGTGGAAGCAGCCTATTAATATTTTCCTTTAAATTTTACGGTTTCGAAACGTTTTTGAAGAGCTTAAATCTAGAGATATACATTCAAAGACGTAAGTAAATTGATTCTTTTATAAGAAAAATAAGAGGTTTGATCATCAAAAAAGTTACAAGCCGCAGCATTTGAAAACTACATATTGTGGATTATTTCCCCCCAAAGTGGAGACAGATGGCGCTACTTGTCATACAGCTGGTTTTCGGGTAGGTAGTGAAAGTTCCCAGACGATTCAAAATAATTGAGATGGCAAGACTCTTAGGAAATCGGTCTCGTTTAGAAGTGCAAGCATTGATTTACTTTTTATGGGCAAAGAATGTGTCCTCGTCTGCAATAAGCAGACAACATTTTGTGAAATGGTGTAAATCTTTTCAATCAGACATACAAGATGTCGAAAATGGCAATATGACAGGGAGCTGCCGGCCAAGTTCTTCAACGACAAAAATCAACTTGGTACGAATTGAAGAAATGATTCAAGATGATAGACAGATAACTCTGCGTGAAGTCAGAGCTGGGACTGAGCTATGGTAGCGTGTAACATATCGTCTCTGATGTGCTGCGATTTTAAAAGAAAGTGCTGTGAAAACATCCGTTGAGACCTTCTTCAATGGATTAGGACCTGATTTCTTCCAAGATGTGTTAAGCAAGTTGGCCCTGCGTTCTGATAAATGCCAAATTGACTTGGTGATTATGTCGAAATGTGATAGGCCCGTATACCACTAATTTCCTTTTCGTATTTTCTGGCTAATAACAATAATAAAAAAAAATTCGGCGTGTAACCTTTTTTTTTTTTAGATAAACCCTTGTAATTCTAATTATCGGGGATACTTTTATAACAAGAAATATCATTAAGTTGCATTCAGAACTCATAAAACAATTTATTAAATAAATATTCCTAAAATAAGAAAATATATGATTTTCTTAAAATTTCAAAATTCTTTTTTTTTAAAGTATACACATGTTGTTATGCATATGAACACCCACTGATTTCTTGCGATAGAGTAATTCCTGCGTTTTGTTACAAGAAAACAGATTTTAATTTCTCTGATGCATGTACATCCTTTCTTCTGTTTATGAAAATTATAAATAGGAAACGAAACTGTGTACTTGAAATAACTATTAGTTTCTTATGATAATAAAATAAATCGAGGTATTAAAATTCATCAAAAATCGACTATGAAAAATGAGTAAATTTATCTTTCCTGCATGCCGTCCAGACATATTTTCCATGAGAAAAAAAGTAATTTATACGAAATTTCTGTCTGTTGTTTCTTATCCAACTTATGAAATAGTGTAAAATATTTTACAAAATTGTTGTTTTCCTTTTACGTGACTCGCAGATATTTCAGAAAATAAATCTTCCGACACGTTATAAATGTGAAATTCCTGTATTATTTACTAAAAAATATAAAGAACTAGCAAAGTTTTTGACAAACGTTTCATTCTTTTTATGAACATAAATTTTGACGTGCATTTTATACAAAGAAGAATTTTAATAATATTCTAATTAGAATTTTCTTTAACTGTATTAATTTATTTATTATTATAATTAGTTTTTGACATACTGAAGAGAAACAAGTAATATAAAAAAATGAAGTCAATTTCTACTTAGATCAACAGCTAAAAAAATATTTTAATTACTTTTTATTAAATCGTTACAATTAATATAAATATGCACATGCATATAACAGAATCACATTGTAAAAGGTAATTAATTTTTATTAATTATCATTAAAGGATCTTATTGTCATCTAAAACAATTGTGTATATAAAATTTCAGTTCATTTGTTAAACTTTGAAACGTGAGGAAAAAAAACATATATTTTAAGGATTTGACTCAAGTCGCTAAAAATGAAGCCAACGTGGCTGTATCTGTAATTTTTACATAATTAATTTCATTTAATAATTTTAGTTAATTATAATTAAAGTATTGTATCGTTACCCAAAAAAATAGTGTATATTAAATTTCCGCACAAATGAGTGCTTTAAAACGTGAGAAAAAAACACTTTCAAGTTTTGACACATGTCACCAAAATGATCCCTAAGTCACCAAAAATGATGCCAACGTGGCTGTATTTGTAATTCTTTTAATAATTAGTTTTAATGAATTAATTTTTATTAATAATAATTAAATTACCGTATTGTCATCCAAAATAATCGTGTATATAAAATTTCAGCTCAATTGAGTGCTTTAAAATGCATTTTATTAACGATTGAAAATTTGAACATGATAAATATAGAGAGCTAATAGTAGGAATTGAAATATGTGAGCTAATAGTAGGAATTGAAAAAAAAAAAGGTAAACCCCACTGCAGAAATGTTTACTTTCATTATTTTGACAAAAAAAGAGGGAATGGTTTATCTTGAAATTCTGTTTAGGATATTATTTGGTATATAATATTCCACCTATAAAGGCTCTGAAATAAAGTAAAAGAGAACTGGCCAACCAGTTCCGAGAACTTTTTTTTAAAGAAAAACGTAGTTACGTTAGTTATTACAAAACGAAATACACGTTAGTTATCACTTCAGAACAGCAGCTAAATAACTGGGTGGAATAATAATGCACTTGCAGAAGAAAGGTTTGGTTTTTGTAATGCCTTAAGGAATTGTTTTTAGAACTAGAAATTTGTTTGAATATAATTAAAGAAATAAAATGTTGTAAATAAAATCATAAATTATTTTATTCTTTGAAAAAAACTAATTAACTTAATTAAAATATTTTAATTTAAAACAGCTAAATATATCTCAATGTATTCTTAGAGCATGGAAGTTCTTTTTTAGTGGTGAATAAAATAATTTTTATTTATGGGCTCTTAGGAGTGTTAATTTTGTCTCGACTGCTGAAAATATAAACAATTTTCAATAAGATTCAATTCTTTGTGTTTAAAATTAAATAATTGGATTATATTATAAACATTATTTACACAAGACTGAGGCCTAAAAAAATGTAAAATGTTTAAAATATAATCATAATTTAAAAAATTATAAGCATATGAATATAAGAAACATTTTTCTGTTAGAAATATTAATTAAATTTTATGTTGTGCATTATATTTTCAAAAATAGTAGCTCCAATTCCAAGCAATACGTTCGTTTGTAAAAAGTTAAATGTATCCTTATTATACTGTAACAAATTTTATATAAATATAATAATAAATTATTTTTAAAAATTAAAAAATTCTAATTTAATTAATTTTTTTTAAATTTTAGTTTTCTTAAAAATATTTTTCAATTACAAAATGTATATTATTCTAAGGTTAAGTAGGGTTTAAAGAGTATGATACATTTTATTATTCAAAAAAATTATATTAATCAAATACTACTAATTTCGAAAATAGCATGCGCAACGTAAAATTTACTTCAAATTTCTTACAGAAATGTTTCTTATTTTCATATGCTTATAAATTTTAAGCTTATTATTATATTTTAATCATTTTGCACTTTTTTGAAACCATATTCCTTTACAAATAACGTTTACAAAATTCGATTTATTTAATTCTAATTCCGAAGAAATATATCTATTTAAAAATTGTTTGTACTTTCATCCCTTGAACACCCCTACAATTACCTTATAAATTTTACAACTATCTTTTCCATGTAGATTTCTTTTAATTGCCATCGGATTTTTTGTACCTATTCACATACAACAATAACTGAAATTTTGCAATGCCTTTTTTAAATCACAAAGGTCTAAAGGTGTACATCAAATAAACGGGATATGAACAAATTTAATACCAACTTTGCTGTTTAAATGGGATAGCTAAATTTGTTTCAAATTTCGTTTGTTTTGTTCATCTATTACTGTGTAGACGGGCACTGTTAGTTGTACTACTAACCTATCCAATATCATCTTAAACTGAACTTCTAAAGTCGAGCCCATTCTTGAGAATGATTTTGATACTATTTCGTACTAAGTATAAATAAGTTCACTTCTTGATCAAACACTTTTTAAGAACTCATAAAAAGTCTTTGAAACATTAATAAAAGGTTAATAGAGAAAGAACTAATTAAGAAAACAGAAAATTAAGAAGTTCGATCGCACTTTATGGAAACGATTTTGTAATTTTTTTGTCATTTGCATTTTAAGATCAAACTTCGCAAACTTTAAAACACTAACGTTTCTTTTGATTTAAAAAAAATAAAAGATCTGTAAAATAAAAGATTTATTCTTAAAATTGTTCCTAAAATTGATAGATGGCTCTAAGGTTACGTAACTGCACTTTCCGAAGGGAGATAATCATATAAACAAATTAAAAGGCGGTTATATCGGTTGTTTCATTTCTAAAAAAGTTATTTATAATATATTTAGTTTGAAAGAAAAAATCATTAAGCTGATAGTAAAAAATGAAAACAATACCTGGAAACTTCATCGTAAGGCTATTGGAACGTAGGCAACCATTAAGAAAGTGAAGTCTCTGATCCTGATAAAAAAATCCGATGACTCAAAGATTCACTGAATTGAAACAAGATTGTCTTCTGATACTGTAAATAAAATCATTTGTAAATATTAAAAGTTAAAATAGATGTTTAAACCTAATGTTCATCTGCTTTTTCCAAAACACAATGCTGAGAGAAAAACGAATTGCTGAAAAATGGAAATTTGCGGTTACACTCGATGAGTCATGGCTTCAGTTGAGTGATAAAATATCAATTTTCTAATGCTCAAAATTAACGGGAATGGCCGTAGGACATGGCTTCATTAGTGTACAGAAAAGTTTTTAAAGGGATTCATGATAGTTATAGGATTTCGTTTCAACCGGAATTTAAAAATTAAAAAAGTATCAAATAAATACTAAATTAATTCACTTTACTACAAGCAGACTATTTTAGAAATAATTTTTGAAAAAAAATTCCTTGTTTTATATGGAAAGGATATTGATAAAGTTGAGCTTCATGTAAACCAGGGCAACCTATC
Organism: Trichonephila clavata; assembly: GCA_019973975.1. Lineage (NCBI taxonomy): Eukaryota > Metazoa > Arthropoda > Arachnida > Araneae > Nephilidae > Trichonephila > Trichonephila clavata. Next base: position 7,380 of record BMAO01036900.1, read on the forward strand.
GCATGCATGCCACATGTAGCACGCAGTTCGAATCTCAATGGTACTCTGCGCTATTAACAAATTTGTCAATATTTGAGTGGGTGGAAGTTGATAAATTTGTAATTGACCTACCTCATTTGACAAACATCTTCAGAATTACGGACATTTACGGAATTGACAAAATATCTTAAAGATAACTCCAAAGATAAATTCACTGCTTTTTTGTAAATTATTCAATGGTCATTGCTGGAGAGATTTATTTGTTTGAAAAGAGAAAATTCTATGCACTCTGCTTTCCGTTTTTTATTCTACATATTTAAGTAAAAAAAATCTTTCCTCATATGGAAAATATTTCGAGTCCGCAAAAAAATTGTTTAACAAATGAATGCTCAGAATCGTGTCAAATTGAAATTCACACATTATTCCTGATTTTGCGATATGAACGTTTAGCGGTGCAAGCACTAGGTTAGCACTAACATTTTTGTTTATCTTTTTATTTAACTGTATTGAAGGGAAATACTTATAGTTTATGTTGTGTACTTCTTATTTTAAAAAATATGTTTAAAAGTAATTCATATATGTACGATTTTAATTTTTAAAAATTTTTGTTGAAGAAATACATTTTTTATGCTGTTTATTTTATGTTAGAAAATATCCTTAAATTATGCAAAATTGCTGTGGAATAAAATTATGAATATCTATTTTAGTGACCTCTATTCTGAAGCTCTGAATGCATTATCGCGGAAATCGAAATGTTACAAATCTTTCCTACAGTTCGTCACGCTGAACCATTGGTAGCTTGGCTTGGCACGCCACATCTAAAAGGTTGGCGACCCTTGATATAGACAAAGCGTCTAGTCACATGTCTAAGTTACCTGCTGCTTATTTAACAAAGAATGGATCATAAACAAAAATAAAGAGTGTCACATTTGATGAAATGCCTGTAAAATTATTTGAAACTTCTCCAATGCTCTTTTGTGTTTTTTGTTTATTAAACAGAACTTTGGAAAACGGCATTCAAAAACACTGAATGGCTTCTGGAAAATGGTTTATGAAGAATGGAGTTAAAGTGGCATTCGTAACAGTACTAAGAAAAAGTTTACACACACGGAAAAATTCAAGCTGAAGCACTTTTCAAGAATCATGTCAATCAGATATAGGCAAATAACCACAAAAAATAAGGCATTTATAGGTCAAAATTATCTATCAAAATAGTTTCCATAAAAGGTGAAATGCCTTCTGTATCATTTGTGGTTAAATATTTACTAGCAAACGTATAGTAATTTTATAGACAGTAAATAGAAAAATAATTACCGTAAAATCCGGCGTATAACGCGCACCACCGTATAAATCATACCTATAAATTTGAATCTGAAATTTTTAATATTTAGTCCCTGTATAACATCTGTATATAAATCAGTCTCTGTATTACACCCATCCCTTTTTTTTAAAAAAACCTGAAATGTACGAGTGCAATGCTTTAGGTTTTGAAATCATTTATTATATGTATTATTCCAAGCTCTTTAGAAAAAATTAGTGTACTTCTAGAACTACAACCCTTTAAGTTCGTAATGAATGACATTTCTTTCAATTATACAGTGTTTCAGTCTATGTAGAAATCTAATTTTCTTCTATGCCCATCCATTTTTTTAATGCTCTCAATTTTATGCACATAGTAAAAACCTCATCCATAAATTTCGATTTTTTCTTTTGTTCAAAGAACGCTGGAACGTTGTTAAACGCTGGATTCTAAGGTCAGTTATGACAACCGAAGAAATAAACAGGAACCTTTTGAAAAAAAAAATATAACTAAGAATTATTGTTACAAATAAAACAAATCAATCTCATATATTTCATATTCAGCTTGAGAAGAAAAATCAATTTAGATTAAGACATTGCTAAGACATAAATCAAATTATTAACACTAGAGCACGCTTAAACGTCTGCTGGTTTTGTTTCTACACAGTGATATATAGCAGTGACACACACAAGGGGGTAGTCCTAGGGATCCGGACCCTCATTTTGGTATTGTATTGCATTTCAAAACTGACCTCCCCTCCCCAAAAAAGCTCTTGAGTTTTTCTTATAACTCAAAATTTAATTAAGTGCCTGTAATTAACAATTTATTTGGTATGATACGAGTTGGGGGACATTAGATCATGGACCCCCCTTGAAAAATGTTTGTGTGTGCGCTAATGGTATATAATATATATAAAATAATTGTATTAACTAAATAATTACTGGATTAATGTACAGTAGAATTGATTTTAAAGACATTTTATATTCAGTGATTTTCCTTATATGATCTAATAAGATATTTCCAATGAACTAAAAAAAAAGCCCTAAGCTCAGAACAAATTCATTCACATTATGTTTCGTGAAGCTTGTTGGACCACTGCATTATTGCAAACAATTTCGCAAGTCGCAAAACTGCAGGAACATTAACATTATGCGTTATATATTCTGTGTTATCTCTAATGACATGTATATATCAGGATTTACAAAATATTATCAATTTCATCTGAACTTTCTTCAGATTCTTCGCAATCACTTTCACGCAATCTTATGTCTTCATTGGAATATAAATTAAATAAGACAGCTTACTACTATCCAATTCATTCTCAGAAAGCTCCATCAACATTTAGCAATTTCATCAGAGCTTAGACCATGTCTACGAGCGATCGATTTTGGGTGTCTTCTCTGCAAAAGGTTCGAAAATGGAATTAAATTCTTTTTATGAGCAGATAAGCAAATGGTTTGTAAGGAAACACTTAGTTGCAATGGTTTTAGTATAACTGACTTATTTCCACTGTGAACTCCTGAACTCTGCATTAAATGTCAAATAAATGTGGGATATTACTTCCGAAAGTTGGTTTTACTAATGGTATCTAATAAGTGAACTAAATTTTGCTGAACGACATTTATTTATAACTAGCTGGTATACCCGTTCTTTGCAGGAATGAATTGAAAATTTTAAAAAAAATACAAATTGAAGGATAAAGAGGATTTTTAAGGAGTTAATTGCGCGTGCATTGCAAATTAAACCAAAAAAAAATGTTTTTGCATATCTCAGCTGAACAATAAACCATATTTGTTAAAGTTAAAGTATGAGGGTCTAAAAGCTGATAAAAATGATGCTTTTATTTATAACGCTTAGTGACTCTCTAGTGGGTCGATTTAAAAAAAAAAAATAAAAAACATTTCTAGGCTAATCTGCTCGGCAAAAGTAACACATTGTTACAAATGTTGTGTTATGAACGCTGAAAATGGTGTTAAATAATTTATATCTAGATGTGTAATACGTTAGTATTACTTTCTGCATTATTTATTTTGTGTTATTTATAATATTCGCAGCAACGCCGTTCCTTACATTATAATGGCGATTCAATGGAAACATAGCGAAATGTTGGTGATAGAGCCAAGTTGGCATCATTTTTGGCGGCCACGTTGGTAACTTGGAGATTGATTGAACGGTGCAGAAGTTGCTTTGCTGTAGCACCACCTGGTGGGGAGCTACAACAAAAAGGATACCACAAAAAATACACATGCATGTCAATTTTCATAGTGTTCTGTTAAACGGTATTGGAGGGAAACGAACTCATATATATAAATATCTATTTATATATATTTATAGATGATAAATTGTCTTGGTGTCGAAACGACACCAGTGGATGTTCTAGATATATTTAGTTGTAAAATCTCTCCTAATAAGCCTAGTACCACAAAACTGTTTCTATGTGACTACCGTAGAAAATGATTAAAATCAGGAAACATTTTCAAATTCACTGCAAAAATTCGGAAAGGAGAACAAACTAAACAGGCTCGTGTCCAATCGACACCGACGGACGTTCTAGTGTTAAAGATTTATAATCATATACTCTTAAGTAATTTTATAATATGAAGTAGTTCAGCGTATCTCAAACTGTGGGGTGCGGCCCCTTAGGGGGTTGTGATAAATCTACAAGGGGGGAGCGAGCATATTGAAAATTCGAAAACAAAAGATTATTTAAGAATCTATTAATTTACTGAAAGTATATATAAATAAACAAAATACATTCTGATATAATATAAGAATTGAATACACATTTACAATGATATAATACACTTATAAATGTATTGATACTGCACAATGTATTTTATAATTAATTTAGCAATAATAAGTAAAGAACAAGTTTAACTATTTTCATTGACCCCCCCCCCCATGAGCTTGTCATACATAAAATTAAATACAAAAATGAACACTTATTTTGATAATTTATACGGTTTATAATTAATCCCTTAACTGCCGATTAATAGATCATGATTCTCTCTTCAATGCCACTATTTTCCAAGTAGGCGTTCGTATGTGAGGGGAGGGGAAGAAAAGGAATAAATAAACAAATCCACTGAAATAAGTAAATCCTTCACAAATACTGTCCAGATCTTTTCATTGCATTCAAAGCGTTCTGAATAAATTTATGAATAGCAGAGAACAGAAGACATCGTATTTCGGAAAGACGTACTTTTACGTCCGGGCAATCAGCGCTTTGGTTGAGCGAGACGTTTATATACGGCGGTGGCACTTACAAAGTTAAAGTAGTATTGTAGTTTTCGCATCGATGTATAGTATTTTTGAATTCAATTCATTGTTATTGTAGGGGGGGGAGGGGCGCGATGAAAATTATGATTGGATATTGGGTCACAAATATTAAAAGTTTGAGAAGCACTGAAGTAGTTAATAAGGTTAAATCAGAAATGTTTAAGTGGAAAGAAAATAAGTACTTCAACTATATTCCCCTAAGCATTTATTATTGTTCTTCACGCTGCAGAAGAACCTTAAAAACAGGACCAAAAATTAATTCTCTTATACTCAAGCAAAATAAAAGTACCATAAATAATCTTTAAGGAGAACAGTCGTAGAAATCATGGATCCTTATAAAGTCATTAATTGCAAGTTAAAAGATATTTAAAAAATACATAAACAGTTTAAAATAATGAAAAGATTAAAACTGAAACTTTTTTCTAGCATTAAAATTTTGCCGATGTATCATCATTAGCTTTCAAACAAGATAATTATAAAACATTACAACAACGCTCCTGCTGCTACTTTTTCTTAAGATGATTAACGATATTATGTAAATGAGGAATGTGTGTATTTTGTCTCTTAATAAATCTGTTCATCTGAATTTTAAAAATGTTTAACTCTATTAACAAGGACATAAATCCTCGATGTTCATTATAATAGAATTAAATAGACTTTCAAGAATTCTTTTGCGTATGTAGTGTAACTAAAACTAAGTTCATACCTTTTTAAAATTGTTTTTGCTTACAAATCCTAGAAATACATGAACTTTATTCAGCTGGGAAAAAAAGGAAGGCGTCATTTCAAAGTAGGAAATGTAGCGTAGTCAACGGGGCGACATAAGATGCATAATATATTGATTTGAACAAAACTTAATTCTTACTATCAACATTTTTTTAAGGTATCCGAATTTTGCGACAACGATTTTTTTTTAAATGGAGGTATGGGGATTTTTTTTTTTTTTTAATTGTTTAGTACATTTTAAGAAAAATATGCTAAAATTAAGAAGAGAAAAATGAATTAATATTACTTAATTGGAAAAAATTCGTAAAAAGTTGCAAAAAAAAACATAAACGCAACCCATTCTGTACCAAAGATTTATAATTCAGTTTTCAAGTTTTAAATTCTGATGTGTTGCTATGTTATTCATTTTTGAAATGACCTACAGAATAAGAGATATTTTAATTTTTGCAAAAACTAGAGCACTTTATCTTAGTTATTATATGAAATTGCTTAAGAAAACAGTGAATATATTAACATAAAGGATTGTAAATTTTGTAATAAAACAGTGATTGATAAATCTGAATGTTAAAACACTTCTACTATTATACAGACCTAACAGAAAAAATTTCAGTTAATTATTTTCAAAACTTTTTTAGCAATCTCTGGCCCCGTTTCAGCATTTTCAAATAAAATATATTCCGATTAAAACGCGTTTTAATGTATGACATCTTGCTTAAAGTAATGACATTTGCTTTTAATTAAACACTTATAGTTTTTGTTATAATGAGTGGAAAATAATAAAATTGGCAATTCTATTATGTTAATCAGATGGCCTATAAAATAAAATCATAAAACATTTTTCAATATGTGGCGACGGACCGTCGTAAAAAGACCTCGTGTTGCTAATCAGTGCGACGTTAATATTCTCTCACTCTCTCACTCAATATGTGGCAAAATTCACAATTTTAAGGTAGTCGGGTACCTTAAATAGTAAATCAATAAATTTTGCATTTACTTTACATGAAAGCAATCAATTATTTTATTTGTTGTTAAGAATTTTTACATTTTGTATAATACAGTCAAACTTGTGAAGTAAAAGAAAGATTCTAAGAAAATTATCTATCATTAATAAACTTGTTAACCCGTTAGAACTGTTTTTTTTTGTCACTTAGAGCTTTCTTTGTGTAAAAAGTTTTAATTTCGTTTTTCTATCGCATTCCTCTTTTTATTAATTTTTATTACTTTTTTGATTTAAATTTTGCTTTAAATATTATAAAGTCATTCAACATAAATTCATTTATTTAAATTACAATAAATAATTATTTATTTTAAAATGCTTGCGTTCTATTATTGGATTTTTTTAAAATAATTTCTGTTGTGGAAATGTTTTCAATATATATATATATATATATATATATTTAAATTTACACCATTTTTTTAAAATACTGTTGTACATTTTTATTGATATTTCGATCCAAATTTCTGAATTTTTATTTATATATTTGTTTTTAAAAGCTGTGTTGCTATGTACGGATTTATTATTTTAATTTTCAAGACTAGTCTAAAAAGTTAAATCTGCAGGAGAAATGATAAATTAATATGAATTAATGTGTCCGTTAAATCATCATATTATTGGAATATGTAATTATGAGACGGAAAGTAAAAAGGAAAAGGTCAGTATATTTTGATTTAAATTATTTTCCCGGAATATAAAATAATTTTAAAGAAAACAAATTACGGGATATAGAGATAATTAATATAGGGAATTAGTTACTAAAACTGTAAAGTTTTCAAAAACAAATTTATTTTTAAATCTATGTTAATTCAGAAGAAACAATTTTCGAAAATATTTTCAAATTTGTTGAGTTTGTAAAGCAAAATTTCTATTCATTCTTTTGAGAAATCATATTGCAAGTTAAATTTCAGTTCATCTGTCCCAAAACAATTCTTTTTGTGTTATGTTTAAACGAATTTTATTTAAAAGCTAAGCATTTGTCTTTTCTCTCCATTGCCGAAAAGTTACATTATATTCTGAAAAATATTTTCAACTTCAAAATTCTGTACTTTTTTTCTCCTCTTTGATACTTTTTTCCTTGCAAAAACATTTGTTACAATAAGAGAAAGAAACATTTAGGTAACAGCTGTTGTAGGCTCAAAATGACTTTCTGCATTATATTTTTCCAGACTTTTCCTAGATGAAACAGTGGAAAAAAATGAAACAAAAATTCAGTTGAATTTTCTAGATATCATTGTAAAATATTTAAAATATTAAATAATTATTATTTCACTTACTTACCTGTTGCAGTAAATTGCATTTTTTTTTAAATTACTTTTTACAGTTATGTTTAGAACATGAAGTATCCCACTATTCCAAATAATGTCTACACTCCCAGTCCTAAACTGTGAATTGTTTAGAGATTTTCATTAATCCCTCAGTGATTAGAATTACAACATACGTTATGACGTTCCTTTCGACTTTTGGGGCCTTATGAAATAAATTAACAGCTCATTGGTGAAACATTTAATTGCAGAATATATTTAATTTAATTAATTCCCTTCGTGTTTTTTTTTAAACATGAAATGCCACTTTGGGCTGAAATGCAACATTTTTCTTTCTTAAAAACGAGTATATTAAGATTGAAATATGAAAGTAATTTAATCTGTGAAAGAAAAGGTATTATTTATTACAACTGAAAAGGACTTATGTACTTAATAAATAATTTCTAATCAATGTTCTTTAAATTTTCTGTTTTAAAACGCATACTACAATAACATACAATATTTTCAAGTATTAAGAAATAAGATTCACTCAATGAGTCTGATTTAAATCTTAGAACCTTGCATTTACCTTACATTACCTCCCCCAACATTTTTATAAACTTTTTTGAGCTGTTGGATAGTATTTTTATGAGCCCCACTCATCTTTCGATCTGCAATCCGTAAAAGTCTACTTTTGAGTGAAAAGGGATTTTTTGACATAAATGAGCTTAACGTTTGGGGGTAAAAGAACAAGTTCGACTACCAATGGTTAATGTATTGGCAGTCAGAGTTTTCTTTTAGTAGAATCTTCTAGTCTTTTATAATATATGACTTTCTCTCCTCACATTGAAACATTTACCCTCGATAATATTGCTTTCAAAAGTAAGCTTTCTACTTATGTGTCTGCTGCGACTACTTAATGCCTCTTTCAGTCCTACCACATACTTCAAAGCGTAGTTCCATTCACATAAATAACTACAACAGTAAGGTTATAAGGAATTTATATTCCTTCTTCCCTCTAACGCGGCTAGATGTGTGGGAGGAACTAAATGATCAGACGACATGATGAACTTCAATTTTTTTATTTGTCACAATATTCAACACAAACACAATAATACTCTAAGTAAGATAAATTTGATCAACTAGAGGACTAAGGTGAGACAAGATAGCGTGGGTATAATATGTACTCTCATTCAAATACATTCTTACAATAACTTATAAAAAGCTTGTGTTTTAAGAAGCGTACTCATAATTTAACTCTCTAACTTCTATTTGAAATAAGATCACAGTACCTGATTTCTTGCAATCTTTTAAACTTTTACACGTGGCCTTAAACATTTCTCTAACAGTTGACTTAAGCACTTCTTCGAGATTCCAACTTCATGCGTCGTACGCTGTTTACGTATACGTATTAATATCGATTTGCTTGCTTCTCATCTATTCACTTCACATCCAAGCTATCCCCACTTCACTTCCAATGTATCCTCGCTCCACTAACTCTCAAAACTCGCGAATATAGAATATATATATTAAATTTAATTTACATAATCACGTTTTCCTGTCCTCGGAGAAAGCTGGTTGAAAAAAAATGATGTCCCAAAAGGAATCCCCCAAAAGTTAGTGGAAGGAACCGAATAGATGCATCACAAGTTTGGACAATATTTTCCAAGCATTTGCTTTATCATGGAAATAAAAGTGTTAATAGATGTTAAGAGTTTTAATTTTTGTAATATTATTGATATTGAACATCATCAATTCTGGATTTGTGATTAATGTACCGATTTTACGAACATGCTTTAAAAAGAATCATGCAGTATAAAGGCACCTTTAAGTATTTGATTCGTTTCAATAACCTTTACTCCTTAAAATTTCTACAAAATATTTCCCCTTTCTAAAACATAGGAATACAAATAAACCTTGAACTTCCTAAGCATATGGATGTCTTAGAGTCATTTATTTCTGTTGTTGTCAATATTGGAATTTTTTTAGATGAAAAGATTGATTCCTTGGCTAAGCATGGGAATTTTTTCTTTGTTATTATTCCAAAATCCACTTACGGCAACAACAAAGAATAACTGAAGAAAATGTTGCCACTCTTTTTAAAAATAGTTGTACTGGATCAGCGCACTCTTCCCTGAAAAAAATGTTGCCAACCTTTCTCAAAATCTATTTTGAAATTATTTTCTTAAAAAAAAAAGAATGTCATCCAATACCTTTCTAGTAACGGTAATCTTAAAGTGTACCTCAGCGTGTTTAACATGTGCCATTCCAAACTTTATGAATTTAATATTAGGGGTGAATAAAGTATTAAACATCTTGTCAATATTTGTCTAAAATTGAATAAACAAAAAAATGCCTAAAAGTAAAATTAAATGTATTTAAAACAAATGTCCTTCAATTGAATCATCTTGATGAAGTAAAGCTACATTTACATTATATTGTAACTCCATCGATTTGAGTTTTTAATTCCATTGATCTCTCTGTGCAACTTTGCAATTTTTATAGCTTTGCATTGATTTGATTAGACAAATTAAATGTTTTAATTCTGTAACTTCAAAGATTTGGTTTTGTAACTGAATAGTTTAGTTTTGTAACTGAATTACTTCATTTGTTGCTTAGTTATCTAGATTCAGCAATTTTAACATTTTGTTTCACAATTTTCACTTTGTAATTTGCCATTTATGCTACTTTTTTTATTTTGTTTGTTTTATTTAATACTGTGAGCCCCATGAGTTAGTTACTAGTGGAAATTGTTTTTATCAACTTTCAATAAAATAAATAGAAAATAATGGGATACTTTAACCCATTAAATTGAATTGCTTTTGTATTGGAACTATCCTCTAAAATCAATAGGGAATAAATCCTCGCTTGGTAGGTCTGAAATACAGTTTTAATACCGTAAAGTGGACTTATTAATTTCAATTTTTTTTATCACAGTTTATATTTTTCCTTCGCTTTGACATAAAAAAAGAGAATAATATTGACACTAGAACCATTTTGACCCAAAAGCAATTTTGTTTCCGATTTTCTGAAAAAAATACTAACGGAATTGAAAAAAAAAAATCTTGACTTTTCCTATTTTTACACCAATAATAGTGAAAATATGATGCATTAAATTCTTATCATTTTTTTGCTTTTAATACTTATACCTAAGCCGCAGAATGGTTCATTTTGACCCCATTATAATCACAAGTACTAAATTTGCAATTCAACGTTTCCTGGAATGGGAAAAGCTTTTTCAGTCCTCTTTCCATTTTCCAGATATAAGCAGAACAATACTTCAAGTCAGTAGATTGTTACTGATAACAGAAAAACAGCTGAGAATTTTGTTGCAGTAGTAGCCAGTGCTACTACTACAACAGTTGGGGGAGGGGCAGTTTCCCCATATGGAATGATAACGAGAGGGGAAGGGTATTCAGCTACTAGTAGCTGAATACCCCCCCCCTCCCGTTATCATTCCATATGGGGAAACTGCCTCTGGTTAGCGTATTCGAGGAATGTTTTACCTCCTTTGTTTTTTGCTTTGGCCTATTGAATGGAATGAGGTGCAATACAACCACAGACAATGCGGTAGTCTAACGTGTGCAAATCTGGTGTACCAATCTGTTCGATTTTTGCCACCTTCCTTACACGTGGTGGTAAAATTTACCTTAGGTGAAAATGGCTGGGAGAAATATGTGTAAATTAACAGTTAGTGAGGTCCTCGAATATATGCGACAATTATCGAAAATGAATCCGAAAACGATAATGATGAAGAAATTGTTTTCAGCGACGATGTATGTGTGCCTCCAGATAAAGAATATATTTCCTGGGATGAAGATACCGTATCTAGATTTTCCTGTACAATGTACTAGCAGAAAAACCACTTCATGAAGAAAAACAATATGTAAATAAACATGAAAAGTTATCAGATTCAAAGCCAGATAAAATGAATGTAACGTTTTTTTTTTTTTTTTTTTTTTTTCAAATGATGGAACGTTTTGGAAAAGCGTCGCGTCTGAAAGAATTACTGAGCATAATGTTTTCAAAGAAACGAGTGACCCAATCAGTTATGCAAAGCGAAATATTGAAAATGACTGTGCAATTAGTTCATGGAGGCTACTTACAGATGAGCCTATGCTTCGTCATATCAAAAATTGTACCGAGGAAGAAGCTCACCGGCAACCGGGGAAAATGAATGGTCAACAACTTCAGGCGAACTATATGCTTTTATATCAATTTTGTATACTCAAGTTATATACGGTGCAAATAATCTGGATCTTGTTAGTCTGTGGTCTGTTGTTTGGGTCCACCTTTTTTCCGCAATACTATGGCGAGAGATAGATTATGAATTTCTGTGATTCGACAGTAAACTACACGATTTGAACGCCTTCAAACAGATAAATTCTATTTCATTTCTGAAGTTTGAAAGAAATTTATTGAAAATTATAAAACTTGCTATTAACCATGTATAACACTTGGCATGTATAACTATTGATGAACAGCTATTTCCGTCTAAAGCCAGATATCGTTTCACGAAATATATATGTCAAGTAAACCAGATAAACTTGGCTTACCGCTGATGTAGATCGTAAAACGTGCTTAATGATTTCCATATTTCGGTAAATATGAGGAACGACCTGAAAACATATTGCTCTCCATAAACGTCGTTTTACGTTTGATAGAACCTTTCGAAAATAAAAGTAGAAATAGCACTGCCGATAATTTTTTCACTACACTTAATCTGTCATAAATGTTAAAAACGAAGAACACTAGTTTAACTGCAACGATGAGACGAAATCGGAAAGAAGTACCAGGATTTGTGAGGAAAAAAAGTAAAGATGCCATTATACGATACATTGTTACTGGAGCATGATGATGTAACGTTGACAGTTTATCTGAGAAACACCAGCAAAATGTCTTATTATTGAGCTCCCTTCATCCTACAGTTGATATCGACAATAATCACCCAAAAAAGCTTCCAGAAACAATATCATTTTATAACAACAATATCTGGTGTTGACATTGCCGACCAAATGACTCGGAAATATTCTGTGAAGGCAGGGAGGTGGCCAGTTCATGTATTCTACAATATTCTTGATCTTTCAGGGATTAATTTATGGATTTTATACAAAGAAGTTATTGGGAAAAAAACTTATGAGAAGAAATATCTTCAACAGCTCATTGAAGAGTTACGCAGTGAGTATATTTACAAAAGAAAATACAAGTCAGATACACAGACAAAAGCGGATACTACTGAAAATCTGCGCAAATGCGAAAAGAGGTTCATTGCCAAGCTTTCAGTGTAGAAACAAAACTATAGATACTTGTTCTGACTGTAAAATACCGATATGTGGAAAGAGTACAAAATATATAAAAAAAAGTTGGACAAAATGTGTATGAATTGTGTAGGAAATCTTGCCTGATAAGAAACTAAATATTTCTATTAAAGTTGTTTGTATATTTTAATGACTGTATACAATATTCCATATTGTAATAACTTATTACATTTTATCACTTATTATAACAATTTAATGTTAAAAATGAATAAATTTCATTGCCAAATAATTACAGCGTGCTTTTACATAACAAGACGGGTTTGTATTAATTGGGGTCAATTTGACCTAGACCGTGATTTTAGGTATATCAAAACTTCCACGGTTCTAGTGTTAAACAAAAAATGAATAAACATGTATCTTCTCGTAAAAGACGAGAAAAATATGTTAAAAGTAGAAGAAAAAATATCGACATTGTCCTTTGAAATTTAGAAAAACGTCAACAAAAATTCCATTACTGAAAAAAGTCAAAGAAAAGACTAGGGAAAATCCATTAGAAATTCCAAAATCACCAGTTTTCTCAGTGTTTGAATACTCTTCGCAAATTTGAGTGACATTAAACAAAAAAGATAAAATGTATAAAAATGTGTCTATAAGAAAAGTTCTATAAATCTGTAGCACTTTTAAAGTTTCAGCAAGTAGTTTCAAATCGAAAATTCACATTGACAGTCGAAATGAAAAAAGAAAAGAATTAATACTTCCACTTCCTCGACAAACAGAAGATTTTTCCTGGAAAAACGTATGCATGCCTAAAAAAAAACCAAAACTAAAATTTTTACAGCAAAATAAAGAGAAAAGGCAAACTTTCAAATTTTCTGTTTTGCCTCACAATAATAGGCTGAGAAGTGCCTTAGGAACTATTGATTTAAAATGCATATTTATTTTACATTGGAAAGGATTCTGCGCGAATACAATGTGAATGTATCAAACTGCAGATATTGCTGTTGGTTAATGCCAATTTACAATAAATAATATGTTGGTTTAATTCCATTTTATGATATTAATTACAGTAGAAAAACAATTTGAAATTTAGTATATGTAAAAAACAGAACTAAATCTTTAACCTCTTACCTGATTATCCCGAGTTATCTCGGGTTCATATATAATGCAGTTAATTATTGTCCTGAGAAAACTCGGGCGAAGCAGAATTTGTCAGTATGATTTGTTTTATCACGGTTTTACTTGGGCATGAGGAAATGAAAGAAATATTCAGCTTTGATTGGCAGGTAGCTAAGTTTTGTTGGTTTCGTGGATCTTTCGGCGGGATAGGTCACGTGTGTTTTCCCTACTGTATAGTATACGTCGGCATGTGGATTAGTAATGCCTAAAGAAGGATAGTTCCATTGAAAGAAAGCAAAATAATGGCGATGATGCAAGATAGCGAAAGCGATGATTTTTTCAGAGAGTGATCATGGGGGACTTTGAAAATAGTGGAATTAATTCTTCTGTACGTAGCCTACATTTTGCATTGTAAATCAGGAAGTTCATGATCACCTAGATACTTTAGAATGGAACTGATTGAAAAAATGATTTTTAGAAAGTTTTTTGCCGCATCAGGAAGACCCAGCATTAGTCCTTCACCTCTCAGGTTAACCTCTGGGCATTTTCCAGAGGTTATTCCTGCTACTGAAAAAAAAATCTAATCCAACGAAACAGTATACTCTGTACTCCAGTAAAGAGGTCAGCCAGTAAGAAAAGAGACTAGAGAGATACTAGTGTGCAGAATATAAGGCATCACTTTGTGTTGTCCCTTGTTTCAAAAACTATCATACAAATATAAATATTTAACTTTTTCCATTTGCCCGAGATAACTCGGGATAGTAAACTAATGTTAAAACTAAATGCTACTACACCTGTAAAAAATTAATAATTATATTTAAAACTTGCATATTTTGTTTTGTTTCTTTTCCTTGTATTTAATAATAAAATAAAAAAATTGATAATTTTTTGCCACTTTTTTCCAAAAAAAAAAAAATATGTAAGGGAATCGGTTAAATGCAGTGACACCCAAGTGAGTACGAGTTAGCGACTTTATTGTTTGATTTATATATTGTTTATAAGTGTTCCACTATGAAGTTATACAAGGGCTATCCGTGGCCATCCACATAATTGTGAACTTCGGTCAAGGGGACGAGGGGATGACACTTGAGCTTTTACCTCCCTCTTCACACTTCTCCTCCCTTCCAGCGTGAGGACTTTCAGTCTCGTCTCACTTAACCAATTAAGTGCTACTGGTGTATATGTACGTCTTTCTTAAACGGTGCGTCAAATGCCCTGGAAGTATACGCACGTCTTTCTTAAATGCGATCCTTTTACCTTCGCTCTGCTATCAGTAAAACTACTCCGATAGCTTTAGAATGCAACAAAATGACGTTGACAGTGCTTTCAAAGAATTTACTTATTCGAAAGAAAAATTTGTTAATTTATGGGTTTTTTTTCTTTTTCTCAAACACACCACACTAGGGAGCGAATTGCGTAACTTTTAATCGGCAGTTAAGGGGTTAACGTACATAAGCCCTTTTACATGGCGAATCTTCAGTGACATCAGGACTCAAACGACATCACCAATCACGTGTTTGCGAAAGCGGTCACACTCTATTAATTGACAATAACTTTTATGCAGGTTCTAGGTTCGATATCCACAAACAATAAATCAATCTATCTCAGCGTTTCTGAAGCTGTGGGGAGGGCCCCCAGGAGGCATAATAACCCTACGTAAAGGGAGGGTGCGAGCATATAAGTCGAAAATAAAAGATTATGCAAAAAAATTATTAATTTATTGAAAAGAAACAAAACAAAAATTAAATACATAATAAAATATAAAATACACACTTTACACTGATATAACATACTTTTTATGCATCTGTACTTCACAAGGTATTTGAAAATTAATGTATCAATACTAAGATAAGATCAAGTTTAAAAATTTCTAGTGACTTCCATGGGCTTGTCATTACGAAATTAATACTTATCTTGATAATTTGCACGGTTTGTAATTAAAGTAGTTTTAGCGCCGTATTGAATCATCATTGCCTTCAATACTTTGTTATTGTATGGAAAGGAGGGATGAGGTAAATTATGATTGAAAATAGGACAACATGAAGTTGAGAAGCAAATTGCATACATAAAAAATTGATTATGGCTTATACTACAATTATCGCTCATATATTTGAAATTGTAAAGATTGTTATTAATTTACCAATCTTATTTTTCCCCATTGTTTTGATCCGTTTCCTATTTATGACACACAGAGCTAATTATCTTTCGCAAGCATTTTCCCTAGAAAATCTGGGATTAGTGTATTTTTTCCATAAGACCACATAAATAGTTTATATAAACCAAATATTATTTCTTGAACACGTTATTATAACGTGTCCAAATTATTTTTAACGATTAATTTCTTTTCTTTTTTTTTAATGTAGAAACGTATACTTTGCCTCTTTCGTTGTTCGGCAGTCTGAGCGGAATTTTCGCTCAATGTGGGATAAATTGATGACGTCACAAAAATACAACTACGTGTTCTACATTAAATTCAAAACAAACTGGCATTCGACTTCGATTTGTTGTTCTTCTTGTAAAACTCAGATTATATTTCAAATTTAATAAACGGATAAAGACCTCAAAGTGTTAAGATTCTTCAAAACGATTTTCAAAATTAAAATATATATATACTGTACGTGTACTTTTAAACTGAGTGCATTTTACTTACCCATGTACGGTATTATAGTTGACAAATGTGTACGCTTTTCCGCAAAAAGCAAGCGTTGGCAACAGAGAAATGCATGAACTGAAAGGATCGAAACACGTGATTGCTATTATTGGGCGAATAGGATGTCACATAAATTTATGCTCTAATTGGCTCGATTCATGTGACGTCATAGTCACATGATAATGATAACCACGTGTTTTAAGCCTATTAGTTCAAAAACCCATGTGATGCAATAGTCATACGATAAAAGCAATCATGATCCAGCTAATCAGTTCATACATTTTTTTAAGCAAATTGTAAATTTGTCAACTGCAATAATGTACATACGTAGAAAAAATGCACTTATTTTAAAAGTACATGCATAAAGTAAGATTTTTTTTATTTTAAAATATTTTATAAAGAACTTTATTGTTTATAACATTTGAAATTTTTACCTAATTATAAAATTTGAAATAATTACCCAAGTTTTACAAATAGAACAACTGCAAGGAGTCTGATGTCTGTTTTGAATTTAGTAGAGAACACGTGTTTGTCTTTATCTTGTTACCGTCATGAACTGGACTCGTTGAATGGAAGCACGTGATTCTTCTTAACATGTGACTACGAAGTCACGTGGACTTAGTGGATAAATTAATGTACATCTAAATAGACACAGATGTATATGTACATATTCTAAATTTTTGCTCGTTGTCATCAAACTGTGATGTATAAACTAATTCCTTAGTGGCTAGAACTGTTCTTTGTAAAACGTTTCACAGAATATTTATATACGTCGTAATTCGAAGTCATAAAATGCTGCTCCAGTTCAGTTACGGACTTATTCACTTGATTTTAGCTTGGAATTCTGTGAGGTTACTTTTTCCTTCTTTTTTTACCTCCGGAATTCAAATGAGGAATAATAATTTCAATTATCTATTTAATAAGCTCAAACCAAGTTTGAGTGATATTTTGATCATGCTTAATTGTGAACAAAATTCAATATACATCAAAATAAAGAAAAAATACTGTAATATCGTTTGCAATCAAATTTCACTCTTTATTTCCTCCACATTGCCTTCTTCTGGCTTCTGGTAGGATTGTCAAATTTATGATTTTTCCACGAAAATACTAAGGCTTCCATTACATCTCCTTGACATTAGGAGATAAATATAGATTATTCTCCTAAATCAATAACAGTTATATTGGGAAAATTATTTTGTTTTTTTGGAAACCTACAATGAAAGAGCTTTAGATTTCGAAACATCTTTTACTACAAACTTCTAATGATAAATTTGTTTGAGCAATTCACATTGCATTCAGGTGAAATATTTTCAATAAATATCAAAAATAAAAGAGTGTTTGGCTTGAAGATCACTTTTGCCAAACGAAATATGTAAATAAATAATTTTTTAATGATAGTGGTTTGAAGTCCTTTTTAAATTTCGATATTTCCAGATTAGCTTAACAAGTTGCAAAAGAGGGAAGGATGTTGCCTCAAACTAGGTTAACTTCTTATAGGTTCTATATCTGAAGTTGAACTGAACTACTTTGTAAAATTTTATCTTATAAATTTTTAATTTTGTTTGAAAACATTGATATTTTATTAGTTTTTATATTCACCATTGATATTTTGAAATGGATTCTGTATTTCAGAATTCTAATAGTTCCAATTTTTGCTTATTTACAGAGTTATGATTAACTTATGTATATCTATATCTTGTATGCTGGTTTTGTATCTTTCAAAACAATTTCTCTTATTGTATTACTATTATAAAAGTCTGATCAAGTTATGTTCCTATGATATTAATTATTATTATTAGATCATTAGTAATATTTTGAATTCGACTTTGTGCACTAAAATTTTTTACTATCTGAGAATTACTTGAATCTAAAATTCCATTATTTTAGAAGTTATATAACGTAAAGATAAATCAAAATTTATTGGAATTTTTTATGTATGTAATTACAATCAAGTATAATTTTTGAATACGCGAAATCACTACGCGATAGTAAAGAATTCGCTCTATTTTTATTTATTATTCATTTAATTTTGAAGTTAAATTTTCCAGACCTACGTATATATATATATATATATACATATATATATATGCGTAGGAAAAAAAGGACTAAAATGTTTATTAATCATTGAGATATGCTGAAATATTTATTCTATATTGAAGTTTTGAAGAGTTAGAACCTTTTTTTTTTTTTTTTTTTTGCTCGCTTGTGTATGTTGTGAATTTGTGTAAATAACACAGATATTTATTATTTCACTCTTTTTCAGATCTTTTAAAAATATATATCTTGTTTTTCATAAGGTATTTTTGAACTGAGAATAAATCATATTTTTTTCAATATTTAAATATCCTCTTTCGACAATATACAGTTTGATTCAAGATGAATAAAGCGATTGCAGGCAACTCTAACTATTTAACAGAAAAAATAGGGTAAGAATTACACGGGGAATGTAGAAGGAATACTCAATATTTCAATAGTTATGATTCAAGCAGAATAAATCAGAAGTCCCCGCATGTGCGAGGCTTAGTACTGAACAGTCAGATATCCAGTTCATTGTGCTCGTAGAAGTGAGAATGGCTGATCTCGTACAGTAGTACTGTACTGTCTTGTATTGTATGTTAGACTTTAACAAGTGTCGTTCCTTCAAACATGCCTGGATTACATTCCCGGTTTACAAGCACTCCCACATTAAAAAGGTAATTATATTTCTAAGAGCAAATATACTTGTACTTCATTTATTATAACATTGCTTTCTTCCTAAATAACTACCATATTTACTCTAATCTAAGCCGCACTATTTTTCCAGTGTTAAGGCTACTGAAAATCAGGCACGGCTTAGAATCGAAGGCAAAATATTTGTTAGATTTAAGAAATTGTGTTTCCACCCTTTTCAAAAGGAAAAATGTAACCTTTCATATGGTCTACTTGCATCGATGACTTATCCCATTCCTCATTTTTTCTCCAGTTTTTTCAGTCTATACTAAACATCGTTGTCTGCTCGTATGTAGGAAATTATTTTGTATACGCTTTCTTTTATAATCACCTTAACATCAAATATATCTGTGATAGCATCAAGGCGAGTTCAGTATGACCTCAAGTATGAAAAGAGAACCAATTTTACATTCACAGGGGAAAAAAAGGAAACAGCAGTGACCACTGAAAATTTGACATTAATGAAATAATACACGTCTATGGCATATACAAAATAATATAATCTTTCCTTGTAAATGTTCAACAGTCTTCAACAATTCTCTTACATTCTTCTATAATACATTCTTTCTTAAAAAAAATTGCATAAAAAATGTTTGGATGGCACGGAAGACGACTTCGTGTGGGAAAATGGGGATGCATGCACGTATTCCGAAATTAGCTGTGGCAATGGGAGTGACAAATCATTTTCGAAACATGTTACTGATGGTTAGATAAATTACAGGTTCATATATGTATTTGAAAGAATTTTTAATACTTGGTAAAATAAATGAATTATTAACTTATTATTTCTCATGAATTTTTATTTAAATTTCTGAAGAATTAGATATTGATGAAACTTTTACACTTTTTATTTTCTTTCTCAAAATCGTGTTGAGAATTGGGGATGCGGCTTAGAATCGATGACATGTTTTCAAAAAATTATTTTGAGAATTTGGGATGCAGCTTAGATTTGAGTAAATATGGTAGTTTTTTGTGCATTGAAAAAACATTTAATTTTCTGTTTTGATACATAAAAAAATCATTTGCTTTGTTCATTAATTTGTTTATTAATTACCTTTTTTTCTTAGAGTTTTGTAAGAAAAAAACTTCTTTTATCGTAGTGGATTACTACTTTCGTTTTGGATTTATATTTCTAGAGTGCTACTTAATGTCTTAATGTAGCTGTGCTATCCAGGAAAAAATATGATTTATATTAGACTTAGTACATAAAGTATGATTCGATGTGCAGAAATAATTACACTGTTGGTAACTTACCAGTAAACATTCAATGCCTCTAATGGAAAAATAATGACTTCTTTTGTTGACTAAAATCCTTGCTTCCAATTTTTTTTTCTTAATGGAATCCACTTTGTATACGAAACTAAGCTAAAAAATATAAAGTAAATAATAAAACTAAGAGAAAAAAAATTTCGCGTGAAAATATGAAACGGGCATTACTTTTCTATTGGCAAAAGTAAGATAAATGAACCTTTAGCATGATCCAGTATTTAAGAAACTTTGCAACCGTTAGCGCTTGTTACCCTTATTTCTGTTGCTTTAAAGATGAAAATTTTAAATAACTCATAACTAAAATAAGTCATTAGTTTAAATTATATGTATACATGCATATATAAATAAACTTTATACTAATTTTTTTAAAAAAATGATATTTAGGTAAAAACAAATTAAGCATTTGTTAAAAATAGTGAATGATCATAATATTGACTTTAACACTAATTATCTGAACCTTATGAAAAACAACAATAAATCACTTACTGTAGATTAATTTGATGTAATATTGAGTTAGGGTTCATCGATAGCACAACAGATTGTAATATTTTTTATTAGACGGAAGTGCTTAATATTTACATTATTAATTCACGACATTGGAATTGCAATATTTATTCTTTTACGTATAAAAATACAACTAATTTATTATTTACAACGCAATAGTTTGTTTAAAAATTTTTAATGAATAATGTTGATAAGAGTAATTAGTTGTTATTTAGATCATGACTATCCAATTAATTTTCCTCTTATGCATATTTGTAATAAGCTTTAAATATGCTTGGTATGTTTTTAATTATACAGATATTTTCTCTCGAATAAAGATTTTCTTAAATTTTTAAATGGTTTTCCGTTTTCACAGTTTATTTAATATTATGTTTTCAATGCATTCATGAACAGTTTTTTAAAATTGATTTTCAAGTTAGGTAGTGTTTTGGGTTCTGGTTGAAGATTTAATGTGTTGCCCTTTTTAAAATGTATTTTATGGTATTACTATTATAATAGTTGTTGGTCTGATATTTGTAGAAATTAATAAAATTCTTCTTGCACTGTTTTGTCTCTTACACAATTCAGTAGTGTAGCTAAATTTAGGGAAGTTAGCTAGTTTAGGCACTCTATTGATCTTACTTTCTCAGGTTCTAAGACTAAGAGTTTGCAAATATGTTAATGTGTGCATTTAATTATTTTCGATACTGCCTTGTTATTTTTCGAATTATTGTTTTAATTTAAGAAACTAATTTAATTTGCCATAGTTAATATCTGCAGCATGCAATATTTTTATGATATTTGTGTATGTGAAAAATAATATTTTCATGTAGAACCTCAAAATATAAACATCATTTACTGATGTAATTCAACTGTTTTCCTTTTCAAGAGGAAACTCTAATCTTTGATATTAGGTATGCTTCTAAAAATAGATCATTTATTATTCCATATATTTAACCTAAAGGTGTGAGCTATAGTCATAAAAGTGGGGGATCTCAAGATAGAAAAGTTGCCATGGGCTCCAGAAAAAAATTGATTACGGCATCACTTGGCCTGACAAATTTGCTAACACTCTTATCTCAAAAGTCAACTACATTGTTGATCAGCGTTGTTGTTTTATCACAAAAAATTATCTTGTGCACAAAAATGAGGCACATGAAAAGCACAAATCACACATGTGTTTGATAGCGTGGGACAAAACTGATGAAATCAGAGCCTGTATGAAATCACCAAGCTTATGGGCGAAAATTGAAAATTTCAGTTTGGAAACGAATATGAGAGTGTATCTTCATAATGACGTAGATTTGGAACATTATGCAGAAACGCAATTGAAAATCGGTGATGTATATTTGGACGCAGATGATAGAGATTATATTTTACTTTCCAGAGAGTTTTGTAATTTATAAGAAAATGATGTATTGTTGTTGCATGCCTTCATTGTCCAGCAGTGCTAGACGTCCATGACGTCGTACAGTCTAAAAAAAATCCAACACCAGCAATGAATCACCAGCTAAATCCAGAACAGTACAGGAAATGATGTAGATCTCATTGCTAAAATTTATCCGGGCTTGCAACAAAATTTAAATTGTGATCAGGGGTTGTGCACAAGATCAATATTGGCGCCTAACCATGACATTGTCAATAAAACCAACACTGAAAATTTAAGGTATACGATTACGTTGAAATGATCAATTTTTGCAAAAAATCACTTTCAGTTTTTGATTTTATAGAATAAAGCATTTATTTAGCTTTGTAAAGCTGTTCTTGTTTTGTTTCTAGGTCACTTAAAAGCCAAAATATTAAAGAGTTAGTAAAGCGCGAAAAACCGGAAGTGGATATTTAAGTAACCGGAAGTCAGCATTTAAATGCCCTTAAACTCGTCAAACATGATTTAAATACCATTTTTTTTTTTAAAAGCGTAATTTTTACAAACTTTTAATTTATTGAAAAAAAAATTAATTTTGCGTTTTGTGTGTGTGTGTGAGAGTATTTTAAAAATAAATCTAGCAGGATTTTTTTTTACATTGAACTTGATTAGATTAATTAGTTGCAAAACTAAAGTTATATGCTTTATTTGATAGAATATCTGTGAATTATTAGCTGATGTTATTTTTTTGATAATCATGGGAAATAACAAAATTAAAAGTTATTTCCATAAACGTCAGTACAAAGCAAATAGGTACCGTAATAAAGTTTCAGTTTCCGGGAACGAAAAAATTAGTACTGATTTATATATTCCAACTGTGAGTGAATCAAAAAGCTAATTCATTCGTTAACACCTACATGTATTCCAGAAAAGAATGAAAAAATATTGTTTTTAACGTATTATTTTCAAGTAATATGATTTCGTTATTATGTTGTCCTGTGTATTTTGAGAGAAAAGTTAGTGTTGTGCAAGACTCTATGTTTGCGTTAGACATGAATATGACTTTAAAATTTAAGAGACTTCAGTGATTGTTGGCTATATTGAAACATTTCCGTGTGACTACTGGTGTATTAAAATTGAAAAGTTTTGCAGGACTTGATGAAATTTGAGAAACAAAGCTTAAACGACATTCTCTGTCAGTAGCAAATTTTGCCAGAAAAAAAATAGATAACTAAAAAGTAAAAAATGATTAAAAATTAGCAAACAGAAGGTATAAGGCATAGAACTAGCGAAATTTAAGTAAGTAATTTTGCAAATATAAAAAAATATGTTATAAATAGTACTAAAAATGCATTTTTCTCAAACTCATTTTTTTTGTGTATTTTGAGTTTTAAAAATGATAACTGGAAATATTACAGATAAAAAATTTTGAAACTTGGTACATTTTTTCTCATAAGATTTTCTAGGACGGGAAGTAAAATAATGATAATAACAATAATAGGTTTTAAATTATGCTCTAGTATTTGTGTAACGGTGTTGTAAAATATGGCAAATTGCTTCTATCGGTTGTTCATTTAGCTCTGAAATTTTTATTAACATTTGTAAACAAAGATTTTACTACAAGCTCTATATACATATATAATGGTTATTTTGATACTAAATTAATACAAATTTGATTAATAGATTTTCATGTAGAAAATTTTGAATGTTCCTAAAATTTCTTCAAATTTCCTTATAAATTTACTAATTTTTTGAAGTTTAAATAATTTATTGCAAATATTATTTGCAAAACTACTTGCTATTGCAAAACTGAAGTTAAAAATGCTATAAGTTTTCCTCTAAATGATGTTTTTTTAAAGAAGTATTCGTATTCTTTAAACGACATGCGGGGGAAATCAAGGAATATTTGTCACTGAATACAATAATGTATAAAGAACAACATACCTCATTTCCCATGGAGTTCTTAATTTCTCTTGAACTTTCGGGTGTACCCTCACATAAACTTCAATTATTGCTAAATATACTAGTTATGCTTATGCAAAATCTCGATGCCCCTCGACTATGTAATGGAACGAGGCTTCGGATCACAAAATTCATACAGAATATATTGATGCGAATATTTTAACAGTTGTCATGAAAAGGGAAAGTGTTATCATACTTCGAATTCCAATTACCCCCACTGACCTACCGTTTCAATTCAAACGGGTTTAGTTTTCACTCAAACTCTGTTTTAATGTTGCTATTAACAAAGCTCAAGGGCAATTATTGCTGGTAGCAGGGGTGTATTTGGAAAAGCAATGTTTTTTTTATGGCCAACTATATGTAGCTTGTTCACGCGTTTATCCAATATGCCCGAAATATATATATATATTTTGTAGAGTGTAAGGATTTCTTAGTTAGATCACTATTTACTGGTTGATGTTGCATTGACCAGGCTGTCCTTTGAGACAAGCAATTAGGTTTATTGAACATGTAGAGACACATAAACATAAACATCTTAAACGCAATGCTTAAAGCAGAAAACAAGCTGCACAAAAATACACACGCGCTCTACAGGATGACGAAGACAAAGAGCAAAAAGTGTGGATTTTTCATAATCTTGTATTTATACAAAGCGGCAAAAGGATGTGAACACACATGATCTCCGTGAATGGAGCATATGTTTATTGGTGGAAAGATATAGTACAAAGGATTAACGTTAGGCGGTTAGCTAGTTATTATTTACGTGCGGGGCATAATGACAAGGACCATTACAAATTAAAATGGGAATTATTACACACACACACACATATATATATATATATACGCAAATTATTTTTACGAAACAAATAATAATAAAAACAATAATCTTAAGGATCCTAGTTGAAACAGTTCCTCTATTGTTTGAAAAAAGTGTAAGCATCGGTTCTCCCAGAAATTCTCTGTTGTAATAGTTACGACTAAGATTAAGCATTATTCGAAGTGTCTGAGATAGTCTGTAATAACGGATAGCGTCCCATGTCACCGTACTTAGTTTTAATCCCTTATGGTGTAAGGTAACGCACTCCACAAGACTGTGCCCTCTATAAAAGCACTTGCAAAAAGAATGCAGATCAATTTACTCCAAATCACACTTAGTCATATTCGTCAAAAAATATTAATTCCGTCAATTGCGATGCTGGTGTGTATATCAATATTGTAATAAACGTACTGTCGCATTTATTGGTATTTGAGGGTTAGAAGGGAAAACGCACATCCATAATTAGAACAAATCTAATTTATTATTCTCTCTCTTAAATTAACAACCCCGGGTAGGAAATGCACACTTCTACTAAAAACATGGCAAAAGTAAAAGAACGGCAGAAAGGTACTTAATATTTGATTATAACTCAATTAACACACACCTAAAACGCTTTGGATGTCTTCGGTCTAAATTAATGTAATTCCGCTCTTAGTTGTTCGACCTCCAGTCGTTAGTATTCAATTCTTACTTTTTGAATAAATCGTCAATCAGCTATCTTTAATTATTTAGCAATTAACTCCTGACTAGCTCTCAACTACTTTCCACTAACCACTAACTTCGCGTACCTAAAAGTTAATGCTTAAATATAATCCTTCATTTACGTAAACCGTGTCTTCTTCTTTCGGGAGAAAGTTTTTAATACAACAACATTTAAAAGAAACAGATTTACCCCAAGAGGATTAGTGAAGGCTCGCGGATAGACCCGTTAAAAAATGACACTTCAAACCAAACACAATCTTTTATTTTTATGTGAGATGAACACTATCCATAAGAAATTATTATACATAATCTATAAAGCAACTGGTGAGTTGAGTGTGCGCCTAATTATCATTTTCGTCACTAAACTATGGTTCAAAATTGCGAGGTCTTCCCCAATAGCCATAGAGCTGCTTCTAAGTGTATTGCTAATCAACAATAAATCAATAAACACAGATGTTGCCATCAAATTTCGACAAACATTACAATATTATTTTCTAATCATCAAACATCGTCCAAAAACAAACCATATGATTATGTAAGGAAATGCAGTGAAAAAAACTGATCACACACTATTTTAAGCTGAGAATTTTTTTATTTTTTATTTTAATGTGTGCCATCCTTAAATATTAGGAAATAACATCAAGATGTTCGAAGTAAAATGAAAAAAAAAACATTAATAAACATCTTCGTTTTGAAAAATGAAATATATTGTACATAAATCATTAAAAAACTTTAAACAAATAAACCATGTGTTTATTAAAATAAAATGCAATGAAAATAATTAAAAATGTAAGCTTAAAAAGCTGCAACATTGCTACATTTCTTTGGAATTTCTCACAAAAAGGAAGCTGTTTGGGATGCATTAGATTATTCTTATAAATTAAAAAAGGTTTTTTTTTTAGAAAAAATTCAGAACTTAGATAAATAATGTAGAAATATAAGTAAGTCTAATCTGCAGTTGAATCTTCAATTTATTTAAAAAAAAAAACATGCCAATATATTTAACATGCTGAGCATAACAAAAAAATAAAGAGTATATGTACAATATAACCTAGTATACAGTTCATAATTTACATTAATCTTAAGTGTGGCCACAGTAGAGCCTAGTTTCTATAAACAGGAGCTCATGGCCCGAGTGTCATGAATTAGAGATCAAATTCCACTGAAGTCTTACAGTGTAGATAGGCTGATGCACGTTAAAAAGTCACACTCAAACATCCCTCACGTTGGCGTGATGTGGTACTTTGGATAGCTGGGTGACACAGCTCAGGTGTGGTCTTCTCTTCTTGACCGAGGTAAAAAATAACGAGTCTTTCACCAATATGTTCCTTGTTGTTTTTTAGTGTTTAGTGAATAAAAAACTCAATTACATCTAACATGAGTTAACATTATCCTCATATTTATTTTCACAAAATTTAACGTTCAATATTCTACAATAAATCATTAATATTTATTGTTAGTTCCTTCAAATGGAGAAAAGGTGACCGTGAAACTAATTCCATTGGATTGCATAACTCTTTAAAAAGCAATTTAATAGTCATTCGAGGCCTTTATATTTCCCATTTATCTTCTCACATAGATGCTAGTGTAGAAAGGTTTAACAGGTCATCACATTTTGGAACGAATATGCTTTCAATACGTCAAAGACGATTGAGCCAAAAATGTTAGAATACAATTTATAAGATAAATTCGTGATAAAACTTCAGCGAAATAAATATATATATATATGTTGCAAGAGTTAATGTTACGATAAAAAAGTTTTAATTTTTACTTAATTAACTATACGTAGCAGTGCTACTTTACTGCATGTAAATGGCGATCTTATGGTGTTGCATTAATAACATATTTCACTAATTGGCAAATATTTGTTCAAAAATATAGATAGCTTTTGCAAAATCTTAAAGAAAAATTAACTTCCAGGAAATACTGCTTTAGTAAATTCATTTGAAAGTTCAGTATAATCTGAAAAACTGTGTTTTTGTTACTTGAGTAGGTAACGATTCATGCAATTCAAGATACCTTATCTTCTACCTATGTTAATATTTTGACGTGAATTCAGATTCTCAATTAGCTTTATTGTAACATCCCTTGTCTAATTCTGAAAGTAACTAAATATGTGAAGCACTGATGGAGATATTATATAATTGGAAGGGGTAGAGATGGAAATATTGTTACAGCAACGTTTTTTCCCCCAATGTATGACAAATATTTTTTGATACATTCTAAGTGTTTAGTAGCAGGAACAACTTTGAAGAAGTAACAATTTTTGGGAAAAAATCATAACAATTGCTCTTGTTGGCATCTTTATTTTGAAGCTAGAATAATTTGTGTCGATTTTTATATGTTGCACTCCTGGGGAAGAGGCAGACCGTATAGAGTGGCTGATACAAGTTGATGTCGAGGTCCAAAACCCTCACGTTGGTTTGGTGTGGAAGTTTCGATCATCGCTAAGACACATAGTATAACTTCAACGAGTGGCATTTAATTAAAAAATCACCTGTAAAAATGTGATTGTTCTATAGCAATGCTT
Source organism: Trichonephila clavata (assembly GCA_019973975.1). Classification (NCBI taxonomy): domain Eukaryota; kingdom Metazoa; phylum Arthropoda; class Arachnida; order Araneae; family Nephilidae; genus Trichonephila; species Trichonephila clavata. The sequence continues at coordinate 35,764 of BMAO01036900.1, forward strand.
CTCCAACTTTCAATACTTGCGACACAATTCCCAATAATATTTTTCATCATGCCCCCTTCCCCTCTTAAAATTACAATGTATTTAAATGCAATAATAATGTGCTTTGACGCTAAAGCTATAATATGAATTTAATTATAAGCCATACAAGTGATCAAGATAAGTATTAAATTTTGTACATGACCAGCCCATGGGAGTCATTAGTAATTACATGCATGTTTTTACTTTAGCATTGATAAATTATCAAATACTTTGTGCAGTACTGTTATATTTGTACTGTTACATCAGTATAAATGTGCATTTTATTTTTCATTATGTCACAATGTATTTTGTTTTGCTTCTTTAATTAACCTGACAATTTTTCTAAAAAATTTATTTATGAATTTTCCATATACTTGCAGCCCCAAGTAGGGTTATCATGCCCTCTCCAGGGGGAATGTACTCCACAGTTTAAGAAACTCTTTTTTTTAGAAAGCATAATCATGAAAGAAAGCAAATGGTTAGAAAATATAAACATTATTATAAAAAATGCGAGTATTTATTAAAACAGCGTCTTTTTTTTATTTAGATGATACTGGAAATCAATATTCAAATACTTTTATAAAAGAAAGGTGTGTAGTTTCATAAAAAAGGATGCAATGGATGTTATATATAATTAATTTATGCTATATATAATTAATTTCACAAGGACAGGTCAATACTATATTTTTTAAATGTGATTCAGGGAAAAAAACATTTAAATATATCTAGGCTAGTCAAACAATAAATAGTACTTTTTCGTAGGTACTTTCGGTGAAATGCTATTTTGTTTTAGCATTTTCGCTATACTTCAGACATTTTTTGTATCGTTTTTCGTTACGGCAGTGTTTCTCACTCTGTGGGGTGTGCCCCCTAGGAGGCCGTGAAAATCTTACGTGGAGGCGGGAGCATATCGAAAGTTTTCTTTAAAAAAATTATTTAAAAAATTATTAATTTACCGAAATGAAGCACAAAAAAATACGTACTAACATAATAAAAAATAAAATACACATGTTCACTTAAATGTGTCAGTACTGCACACTGTATCTGATAATTAATTTATCAATATTAAGTTTAAAACAAGTGTAATAATTACTAGTGACTCCATGGGCTTGTCATATACAAACTTGTCATATTTTTCTTGATAATTTGTACGGTTTATAATTAAGGTTGTATTGTGGATTTAGAGCTCAAAGTACATTATTAATGAATTCAATGCATAATTGTTGTATAAAGGGGGTGATAATGATAATTATGATAGAAAATTGAGTCACAATATTGAAAGTTTGAGAAACACTACGTTAAGGACTTAAAACTGCAATTTTATTTTGTCTGGAATCTGTCGTAAATATGTTTCGGCACTTGTAAGTGACTCCCAAACTGAAAATTATTTGAGTAAATCGTTATTGGAAGTTGCATGGAAGCACATTGGAAGTTCTGTAAAAAATACAACATCATTTGAAGTTATTGTGAAATGATGCAACATGTTTGGACATTGTCACAACTCTTGATACGCAAAGACAATTGTCTGCAATAAGTTCTGTGATCGCTGCTCAGATGAATGAATGCAACATTGCAAACAGTCACATATCAATAGATGATCTCATGAAAATTTCCTTAAGAGTATTGCCAAACAGCATAATTGCGTAAAGGGCTCACTCAATAGATGCTTCATCTAATGACAGTAAAACATAAAAAAGCTCTAAAAAGGGTGTTTGCATTTTTGCAACATAACGAAAAAGAAGGGCATATAGTTAAGAGCAAGTTTTGACCATAAATGTGAAACTTAGATCACTGTTTGTCATCTAAAAGCACAATTATATGTCTCGAATGAAAGCAAACCTGTTTTCTCACTTTAAAGGAAGCGTAAAATGTTCGAGTAATTTTCATACCATATTTCTGAACCATGAAGTTTGTACCTCGTAGGCAGCAATGGTCGTTGCTTAAGAACCAATAGCGAAATATCTGAAAAGACCTTCACTATGATTTGCCACCTCATTTCTCTAACATTTTTTCTATGCCGATTTCAATATCTGGTATAAAATGTTTGAACAAATATTTCAACAACCGTGATGAGTTTGTGTGGACAAGAAATAATCAATATATCAGCACCTTGAACATCTTTTTTTTAATCAACACGATAAAGATTTTACATCAAAGGACTCGTTGAACCTTCTTCGTGTTCCGTCAATTCACAGAAAATAAATTTTTCGATGAATATCTGACCAACATGCTACATTTTAGCTGATCTAATACCTCTTAAATCTCTCGGCTTTATTAACAATAGTCATTGTCTCTATTCTTTACGCTATTGGTTTTTGTTTTGGTTCTAAGGAACTAAGTAATAGTTAAATACACATAGAAGGAAAAATACGATTTTTTGGTACTCTCATACAACCAAAATGTTGACACTTCATAAGTATTATATACTTCTGCACTGGATTCAAAACTGACATTAGCTTTGCGCTTATTATTCTACTTGTTAAATTTAGATAAAAGTTTTTTGAATTTGATAACTGCAAAAATTTGATAAAGTCGTAAGATTCTTGAATTTTTTTTAATCAAAATTTTTTATGTTTTACTTTTATTGTTAAATCAAGTTTTTTTTTACCCTTGTGTGGTATTATTGTTGGCAATGTGTGTACTTTTTAAAAGTAAGTTTCAGCAAAAATCAAAAGTTAGTAGCAATGAAGCGCTTTAACTGACTTGCTGGAAACACGTGACTGCATTTATCATGTGATTCTGAAGTCACATGGATTTAACCCATTGATAAAAAATAAAGAATTGTATTATAAAAAACTTCAGCTCAAAGAATAGTTTTTTTCTATTTCTGTAAACTATTTTCATCTGACTTATATATAAGATCGGATAATATATAAGGGTATGTAATTCTAGGCAAGTACAAATTTGAGGGAACCACTTAATTTATTGATGTTTGTCGGTCCCTTAGCTAGTTAAAGCGGTAATGGGTTTCATCATTAATCACAATAGACGTACAGTATTTAGCTCAAGGGACAGTATCAAAATGCACAACGAAATATTGATTAGCCATTTAAATGTCATCAGTTGCTAAACTGTGAATTATTCTTCGGAAAGTATGTATATTTTAACAGAAATGGCAAATATTTTAACATCTGACTCAATTTGCGTCCAAAAATTAGTGAGTCTCTAAATGCCTTCGAAAAGAGTGATTAATTTAACATGTTTTTGAGCCTCCCTGAGTAGTGTTAAAATTTAAATTTATACATACATAGTAATTAGATTTAATCTTTGTATTTTAGTATATAAATTTCAAATTCTAGTAAATTCACCCTCATAAGATTTTCTGTTTTGAAGTATTTTCAATATCTATATTCAGTTATATTAAATAATGTACCAATTGCTGTAATTTATATTTGAAAGCAAGAAATCAGGATTGAGCAATCTGTGTATACTTGTCAAAATGCTACAACATAACTAAAAAATCCTCTCATAGAAAATAACATCTGCCATATATTTTCGTAGTTAAGCCATTTAAAACTGCCTCCAAAATTTAGGGTCGTCATGTAAGACAGACAAAAAAATTAAATTTATGTTAAATAAAACCATTACAAAACATAACATTTCATTCATGATTTCTTTGCCTGTTTTATGGTTTTCAATTTGAAATTTGGTTCACATTTTTTTCGTTAGTATTATGATGAAGAATTTAATTTTAAAAAATTTCACTAATTACACTTGTACAGCAATTTGTTTGAAAACACCACACAACTTACAATGGAGCTTGTTGAGATTTTAAATAAGTATGTGCTTTACAAGTAGTGCATCCAGATCCAAGATAAAAAAATTATTTCCAAGTGATGATCACTAACTTAAACTAAATTCATACAGGACATCGATAGTTTGGAAGTCATATGCTAAAACTATTAGAATTTGTCGAAAATGTATGCCTCCTCTTGTCTCAATATTATTTTACTATCAGGAATATACAGTAGCTAATTGTAGATTTAACTTTATGCGTTGGATATATTTAATTTAATACAATTATATATAGAGTGTGGGTACCCACTGTTAGGCTAACGGCGGATTAACCATTGTACAAATTATACAATTGTTCATACTCATTGCTCAAGTTGTAAACCAGTAATTTATATGTATTATATGTTTTTTTTCTTGTAAATTTTATTCTTGGCGCTCCTTATTAATTAAATTCATCAATGAAGCTGCATGGTCCAACATTTCATTAATAAAGTCCTCAGATTTTGATAAACATGCATTTTTCCAGTAAGTTCAGTACTTAGTATCATTGACTATAAAAAGTCTTCATACGAGACACATCCTTTCTTCTGACGCAACTATTCCAGTCCAGGAATTTGTTGCTATATTTTTCTCCGAGGGCATGCAATAATGTACCATCACGACCATATTGACGACATCATATGAAACGAAGCACCTGACTACCATGTCAGCGCAGACGATGTATGAGAAATCAGGGTAGCTAAATTGGCGAGTTATTTTGAACGTTTGCATTGGTGCTATAATACGTAATAAATTTATTACAGCATCACGAAAAATGTGTTCCACATATAGAGATATATTATAATTACAACAATATTACCGAAATATTGTGATACTGTTCTAGCCATGTTACTTAGTTTTCCAGTGTAACCAAAAAGTCGGTTTAGTATCGTAATACTTAGACTACAATATCTATGCACACGGAATAGAGAGTATTTATCTTACAGTTTTCATTGGTGAATGTAACTAAATTTCAATTTATTAAGTAAAGAGTTTTATAAATAGGTTTAATATTTCACTTTTAAACGTATATACAGGATGCGGCGAAAAACCCCGGACAAACAATTTTTTAAACAACTTTATAAAAAATTAACAAAATATAACAAATAATAATAAGAGTACACTCGTACTAATAAATAAATTTAATTGGTTTCAAAGTGACCGCCGTTTGCAGCAATGCAGAGGCGCAAACGCTTGCAGAAATTCTCAACAATGAGCCCCAAGCTTTTTACCTTTAATCTATCCCATTCCCGCAGAAACAATTGCTTTAGAGAGTCTAAAGTTTTGTATGGTTTAGTGCAGTCTCTGGAATCAAAAATGGACCATACACTGTAATCCATGAGATTGATATCCTGCGAGAAGGGTGGTCATTCTTCACATGATATCATGTCTGGAAAATTTGCTTGCACCACTCTTGTGTCTTTTTGGCCTTGTGAGCTGGTGCAGAGTCTTGTTGAAACGTCCACTTTGCATTTCCGAAATGATTTTGGGCCGACGTAAGTACAACAGATTCAAGAATATCCCTCTGGTACACTTTTTGATTGATTTTAACACCCTCTTCCACGAAAATCAAAGGAGTTTTACCACTTGCGCAAATTCCACCCCAGACCATGACCGACTTTGGATATTGGCGATATTCAACAATTGCCGAATGCTTGGAGCGTCCACAGACCAGATTCAATCGTTTTGGGAGTTATAAACTTGTTGAACCGCAAAGAGCTTCTCATCAGTGAAAAGGAATCTCTCCCATCGCTGACTTGCGGCCCGTCTAAAAGGTTTTCGGCATCTTTGGAGCCGTACGAGTTTGTTTCTTTCATTGAGGAGCTGAAACTTTTGTAACTTGTAAGGGTTCAGTCCAAGCTCCGTTTTTGTAATTCGTCTCACCGATCTGACACATATTCTCATGTCACGAGCGATTTTCTCATGGAAACCATCGTATTCGTCTGGACTAACTTTTAGATGGCCTTACGATTCATTGAAGTGTTTATAGTGCGTTTTCGCCCTACTTCCTGGACATCGAAAATTATTGCCAAGCTCTTTGAAACGGCAAATTGCATCAAACACTGTTTGCCGAGGTACAATAAGCAAATGAACGACTTCACACTTTCGTTTCCTTTTCTGAAACAACTCTAAAATAGCAGACCTTTTACTCGACATTATCAAAAACATATAAATTAAAGTACAAACTAAGAAATGTATTAAAAAATATTTCATTATTAAAGTGGTGGATAAAGAAACATGAAAATACCAATTAAAAGGAAATTTGTTAATTATTCTAGGTGGCAAGAAATTTGTCCGAGTTTTTTTTTTGCCGCACTCTGTATATAATGTAACCAAACTGATTATAAAATATTTAGACAGTAGATTCTAATAACCTCAGTTTAATCATTTTCTACCTCAGACGTAAATAGTGCGCAATTAAAGAAACATTTAGGTGACAAAGCCTGTGAGGTTAGTTATAAAAGTTGGAATTTTTTTTGTTAACCATTTTTTGAACATTCCTTTCATTTCTATGATGCGTAGAGCTCACATTTTATTTCATTTGCAAAGGTAAATGATCATTGACTTTTGTACTATTGTAGATAAGATTCATGAAAACAATGGTGACTTTAATGCGAGAGGTAAATGCAGCTTGATATGTATGAGGACTGATTTACTTGTTGCAATTGAGCACCTAAGATAACAAATGAAACGGGAAACTTTCCGACTTAAGATAACGAAGACGTTCTTTTTTAAGAACGTACACGTGTAAGGTTTCAGGGCAGATGGATGGTAGTTCTACTCCTAAAGTTTTTTTATGTAAATATGTCATACACATTAATTAATATATACATTTTTAGTAAAACATTGAAATTCATATAAATACATTTTAAATATTTATTTTGGTAAATTTAAACTATAGCAAGATACATAAAATAACTTCATAAACACAATTATGAAACAAATCTAGCGTTGTGAAATGAAATTATAAGGTTTTCCTTAAGAAGACAAATATGTACATAAATTTAAATTAAAGCCATTATAAACTGGGATGAAGTTTAACGTGAAAATACATAACAACTTTTCTATATTGAGACAAAAAATATTCTTTTAAAATAAAAATATTTTTATTTTATTTCCATGTTCGTAAACTGCATTTTTATCCACTCATTAATGTATTCACATTTTTATCAACAACGAAGCTGTTTGTTTCTTCTTTTGCTATTTTCAATGTTTCTTCGATACTAAATATTTTCTCTAAGCAAAATCTTTCACTTGTTTTCCATCATGAAATAAATGAAATATATAAAATGTTTTTTAATAAAGTTTGAGTAAAAGTTTGATAAAATGACAATATCAGGGTTTCTGAAGAATTTACTTAATGAAATTCATAGCTAAGTAATTTTTCTTGTTTTTTCGTTTGTCTGCTCTTCCCTATTCTTCATTTGCCACCATATTTGCTTACCGTGTATAATACAACCTTTTTCTTTGTACGAATGCACTGATTGTGATGCTGGTTTATGTGTTTAACCATGTTTCAGGATATATCACAGGGCAGATAAATTATAATTTGTCTTTTATTATATTGTAACTCTAGACATTATTTTTTTTATTTTCATTTATTTCATTTTAAAGTGAAAGTAAACAATTTTTAGGTGGAAATAGATGCCTTTTCTTTTGGCCGCGTAACACAGCTTTTCTGAGGGATACATGGTGGCACTAGGGGGTAAACGTCTTAACTTTTCTCGCCAGTTAAGTAACCAACATATAAAGAATAACAGCTTAAAAATGTTGTTAAAAATTCAAAAAACAAATCAAGTTAGTTATTATTTGTTTATTTTTTTTGTTCCAGTGTTACATTGCTTAAACGTTTTCTAATGAAGTACAAAATGACAACAAATGCACAACTTAATTCTTCTTTTTTCTAAAATCTCGAGTAACAATTCCTCAATACCTGTAACTGATTATTATATTCTTTTACTCATTCAACATTTGCCTAAATATAGTAACAGATATGTTGTTAAATACATTTCGGTCTTCTTTAGCTTCTCTACAGAAATGTTGGATTTGTTAGAAGGATCATTTGTTTGTTAAGAAGGCCTTTTTTTCAATAATATTGAAACAGCAGTAGAGAATTTGATAAATACTTTTTAAATAGAAGGATTGAGAATCATCATTCGGAAAGAAAACTCTAGAATAGGGGGAGGCAACCTTATAGCCCTGGCATGCCAAACAAATTTACCAATATGATTCAGGCTGCCGCACAGTACGACATGTATGAAACATTTCGATTTCCATGTTATGATACATGCAGAATTAAGGATTATAGGTCAATGATATACATATTTACAGTTTTAGTATGTATTAATTTTGCGTCATTTAAAAATATTTCTTAACAAAATAAACAGCGTAAAATATATTAATTTTTTTTTAAAAAATTCAAATTGCACTTATATTAAGAAGTTTAAAACACATTAATTAAAATAAGAAACAGACATCACACAATATATGTATTTCCCTTCAATATAGTTAAATAAAAAGATAAGTAAAAAATTTTAAGTTGACCAAATGCTTGAATCGTTCTACTTTCGCCTCGCAATATCAGGGATGTTATTTGTGTCTTTCAATTCAACACGATTCTGAGTATTCAGTTATTAAACAATTTCTTTGTGGAAGCGAAATATTTTCCTTGCGAGGAAATATTTTTGTT
>BMAO01036901.1:0-31791 GCA_019973975.1 Trichonephila clavata
CACAAAAAAATCTGGCATTTGTCATTCAGCTGTAGAAAGTTGATGACCATCAAAAAATGTATATAATAAAGGGCCGGAGGTTAAGTCCTTCTTAAGAAGTCCAATGCAACCCAGAATGTGATCCGGTAAACCTGGATGGGTCACAGCATTTTTTACAAGGGGGATGGCTTTTTTTGTCACATTCAAAGTAAATACATTTAAGATGTGTTGTTAGTGTGGGAGCCACTGTCATATGGAGAACACGTGATTGCCATTATCACGTAGCTATTTGTAATTTAGCTATTTGTAATTACGAGTAAAACCAAAGCAACTCATAATTTACCCACACTTCACTGAATGACTTTAAGCTACTACATATAGAATCGCTCCATAGATAGATTTAAAAAATAACGACTTAAATATCATAAAATAATAGGTAATATTAATTTATTACCATCATTTAAATCGAATGAAAATTAAAAGTTATAATTTCACACGTATAAGAGGGAATAGGTTATAATTAAAATCAATCTTGAGTTTAAAATGTTGAAAGCAAGCGCCTTTTTAAAAAGAAAAATGAATAAAGGATCAGAGCTTAACAATGGACTCGATTCATCTGACGTCATAATCACATGACAGTACGCTAATCAAATAGTCAAGTATTTCATTCGAGTTTGATTCGACTGAGCACTTTGGCGACATTTTCCCATTTGCAACTATTATCATATAATAAAATGAAATCCTTTTTTCTTTCCTATAACTGAAAAATACAATTTTATTTTTATGCATTACTGATAGCTTTATATTATATATAATTTCACATTAATATTTCTTTAATTTTATTGCAAAATTACAATTTGTAAATTCTTGGAACACTTATCGCTAAGTTATGTTGCTTGGCTATCGATTCCGGCCGCCAAAAACGTCTATCGCTATATTAAGTTGTTTTGACAATCTATTCCGGTTGCCAAAAAATTGACATCGCCAAGGACCTCCCTTCTGTTCCACATTTTAATACAAAATTTGTATGTGTAAAGAATTTTGTTCACTAATGAATGTTCCATGATTTTTTTAAAAAAACAATGTGGCTGGCAAACTAATTACTAAACCTAAAAGTATACAAAAACACGAGGTCAAAGAACAGAAGCATAAATTAAGCTTAAATCTAATACTGCTAACTAAAACTATGTATATATTTACTAACTATACAAAAAGCAAGATAATAGAAAATGTGTTAAAAATATTGAGAATACAAATAAAATTTAAAGAATATTAAAACTAGTATGTCAACAAAATCGACTGTTAGCACACAATCACAAATGTAATAAGATTAGTTGTTATTGATTACTGATAATCACGACAATCGACAAACGATAGCAGCATCCTCTGGTGATTAATCGACCACTTTTCCATTATTATCTAAAACTGTAACCCTTAGGATAGCTAACAAAACAGTTAACAAAATCTATCTATTGCTAGACTAATTGTTATTTAAGAGGGTAATATAACCGTTAAAATTAACCAATATTATTATTTTTGTAATGAAAAACAAAAGAAAAAATTCCCAGTATGTTCAACCAATTATCTGCATTCCTATCTCAAGTTACAGCATCCGACAGGAAATTCAGGTTCAAATTAGGATTTTATTTCACCAACATAAGGTAAATAACACACTATCGCGAAAGCTTGTAATAAGAAGCGTAGGATATAAATAGCTAACATCCCCGAAAGCAGATTTACGAGGGCCAGGCAATGTGATATTGCTTCTTTTTATATTTTGCAGCTCAACATACAAGTATAGTTAAATTATCTGTTCCAAATATTTTTCCCGAAGAATTCAAGTAAGTTTTAATGAAATCTTGCTGAAAGTGAAACTGATATTGAATTTCCAGTTTTAGTTATTGTTCGCTGATAAAGGTTTAGACGCTTATTGTTTGGAACCAAAGTTTTATAGTGCTTTTGCTCGAGTGAAAAGGAAGGATAATGTTTAGAATGATAATTTAGTTCGGGGAAGTTTGTATATTTAAATATCCCATTATCAACTATTACGTATAAATTTCTCTATATACAGGGTGTTTCAAACGTATCATTCACATCTTGTCTGGAGTTAGAAATATGTCTGGAAACCAATTTAACAAGAAAAATATCTCTTCAAATGCATGCGTCTGTGCTGGTTGATTAAAAATAACATGATCAATTCCAGAACATCATAAATTTTTATTGAATTAAAGTATCCGACTGGTTGCGACAACTTTTTTTTGAAAAAATGGAGATATGGGATTTTTTTGTGATTTTTATATTTATTTGGTATATTTTTAAAAAAAAATCCTAAAATTGAAAAGAGAAAAAAAAATTATTATTATTAAAATGGGAAAAAACTGGTAAAAATTTACAAAAAATTACGTAAACGGGGCCGCTCTGTACAAAAATTTTATAAACAAATACTCAATTTTTCAGTTTTGATATGTTACTTTGTTATTAATGTTTGAAGTGACCTTCAGGATAAGAGATATTTAATTTTTACAAAAATAGAGCACTTTATCTAGTGGTTATACGAAATTGCTTAAAAAAACAGTGGTTATATTCACATAAGGGACTGGTAAATTTGTAATAATGCAGTGATTTATAAATCTGAAGATCAAAATAATTATACTATTATACAGAACATACACAAAAATTTCAGTAAATTATTTTAGAAACTTTTTCAGCAATCCTTGTCCCCGTTTTAAGCATTTTCTGAAAAACACATTTCATGTAAAACACATTTTAAAGTTTGAAACACTTTTTTTCTAAATATTAATACTACCTACAGGTTTAAATTCCCCAGATTTATACGTAACGCCTTCCTTTTCTCAGATAATGCACAGTTCCTTTTTTTAAGTCCTCTGAGTTTTTCTCTTGTTTTTGTAGTGCAATGAATGTCTCTCCGAGTCGACAATTCTTTCGTTATCAACGTTGAAAAGCCCTTCATAATGAAACAACCTATTAGGGTGTCTAAATGTTCCAACACGGAAAGAATCCCTTTAGATCCATCATTGAACTGTAATACAGCTAAGAATGCGCCAAATTGTAATGTCAGAAGTTCAACAAAAGTTTCTTTTCTGATTATGCTCCACAAAAACACCATTAAAACTTTCATGGCTTTTGGTCTTTCCATGCAAACATTTTCGAGAAGTGATTGATCACATAAATCCATATAGGTGTTTTTCACCGTGTTCAATACAGCAGTTGGTAAGCCAGGTGTTCTATGTTTATACAGTTTTCCTCTTGCTTGCCTTTTGGTATTTGCACCACGTATCGGATCCAGAAGGCATTGTCCATGCATGGGTTTTTTGTCGTTGAGCAGCATGAAAAAATGCAGCAATGACTGCAGTCTGCATGTTAGACAAATTGCCGACATTACTTCGAATAGCAATTCCAAAATAATTTTGAAGTGTGTCGATAAATTTGTCGGTCAATTTGCCTTTCCCACCTAAACCTTTGTGGATTTCTTCAGCTTTCGTAAATGAGACCAACTTTCTCTGCACATGCCCTATGCACTCATATTTAGTTATGCTCTCAATACCATACATGTCTTTCACATTATTGAACGCCTTTGAATCCCCATCTCCGTAGTAAGATGTATATCGAAGACTGCGGTTTGCTTCAGACCTTTCAAAAATCCTATAAGCACCGACAGTTTCCATATTAGAAGCGATCCTTCGTGTTTTTACAAAAATGTGGCACTACGTATTTTTTGGAGGGTCCCGATGTTTTTTCATTTTTTGTACACACTTGACAATATTGACTGAGCATTTCAATGTCTAATATTTTTCCAGAGTCCACAGAAATGCCGAAACACATCGATTCAGTGAAGAGTAGCCACGTTTTTGCCATGTACCATCTACACTAACGCCACACTCATTTGAACATTCCGCAATGGATTTTGCTGACTCCAACATAGAACTGTTTGCAGCTTGTGACGTAGCATGCAGCAACTTAATTTCATGTTGTCTGTATGTACATTTTGAAAGATAAGGAATATTCAGCATACTGAACAATTTCTTTCCAGCTGAAAATCCTTTACCAATAACTCTCATTCTAAAGACGAGAAGAAGGTTTACTGTATTTAAATTATTCACCTTTGATGCAGAAGTGAATCCTTTTGAAAATGAACAGTTCTTACACTTGAGACACACATTTGACAGCAACCAAGTCTTGAGTCTTCAACCAAGTACAGTTCTTGATCAAAACAAACAGGGCAAGAAAGAATAGAGAATATTGATACCAGTATTTCGTTGTCGAAAATTCTATTACCAGAAAGAGTTCCGGTATCAACATTAAATAAAGTGTCACTTAATCCTCTTCCCAATTTTTCTGTACTAATACTTCCATCACTAACTTTCTTTTGAGCAGTGCGGAAATTACCATTAAACTTTCGATTCTTTGGACGTATTGGACGTGGCAGAAAGAGTTTTTTCGACCATTTTTGGGATACTTTTCCTACTTACTACTTGATTGCTTTTTGAAGACCTTGAAGTATTCATACTTTATGTCACTTTAATTGTTTTTAAGGTCACTCATAAAAAATAGATGCCAATAACACAATCTGGGATGGTGGTATCCATTTTTGAGTAGGAAGAAAATTTATTTTTTAACTTTCAGCCATTTTATAGTTGATTTTCATTATGACTTGGTGCGAAATCTTGGTGAAAAACAAAGTTTACTTCAGGGTAAAAACTTTTTTTCCTTTGATCATGTGCTTCAAAATCTTATTTTCGTAGTATCTAGCAACAATTTTAGCCCTTGGTTCTACAAAAAATGGTTTTGTTAATCTTAGATAGGACTATCTCTTCCATATCCTAACACATGCCGACCACCTTACCTTTTGTGAAACAGCTATGTTTTTGAGACACTTTTTGCTTGGAATATATGGTATATCCATTTTGTCAGTTCTAAATGACAGATTAAACGATGCTCCATCAGAAGTTATGCATGTTTCGCATAGAGTTAGTTCAGAGGCTAAGAACATTTTCTTCATTTTTCTAAGGTCTTTGCTGACATTTCATGGCAGACTTGTTTATTCACTTTATAATAGCCAATTTTTTTTATCTGATGCTCAATTACTGATTATGATATCTGTAGTTTTCTTTGCTAAAGTTCATTGAGGCAAAATATTTTCTACAGTTATTTTTCAGCTTTTTTTCCCTTCATCTTCAAGGACTTGCCTTCTCGTCCACATTTTATTCCCCATGCAGCTTTTGATTTCCGGCCAAATTTTAATTCTTTTTGGATTTGAGTATCTAATTTCGGAAACAAAATTTACCGCCCCTTATAAAAATAGTTATATTGATAATTTAAACGTTTCATTTTTAAAATATACACTCAAGAGCCAAAACATTATTACCACCTGTCAATAACGAGTTGGCCCATCTTTGACACGCAGTACAGCTTCAACCCGCTTTGGCATGGATGCCACAACTCCTTGGTAGATGGCTGGAGACAGATTGTAACAGATGTTTAAGCAATGGGTCACGTGAATCCGAGATATAGCGAATTGATGGTCTTTGAACTCTGAGCTGCCGTTCTATGACATGTCAAATGTATTCTATCGGATTGAGATCTGGTGAGTTAGGCGGACAGGACAATTAATGAAATTCAGTATCCTGTTCCTGGAAACACTCCAACACAATTTTAGCCTTGTGACACGGGCATTGTCCTGTTGGAACATTCCATTTCCAGCTGGAAAAACAGAGGCCATGTAAGTGTGCAACTGGTCCGTAATAATGATCAGATACCCTGTAGCATTCTTAGTCTGCTCTACCTCAACCACGGGTCCCAGAGAAGCCCAAGAGAACTTCTCCCAAAGCATAATACTTCCACCATTGGCCTGTGTATGACCTACTTTACATTAAGCAAATAAGTGTTCGGCTGGAAGACGGCGTATCCTCACACGGCCATCGACGTGATGAACGACAAACCGTGATTTATCTGACCAGGCAACTCTCTCCTACTGATCCATGTACCCGTCGCGATGTTCCTGGGCCCAGCACAGGCGCAGTTGGCGATGATGCTTGGTCAGCAAAGGCACACGAGTGGGACGTTTACTGCTTAGCCCCATATCCAACAGTGTTTGCTGAAAAGTGCGCTCCAATACTATTCTACTTGGCCCTTCATTCTATTGGGCTGTCAGTTGAGCCACTATCTGGCTCCGGTTTTGCTTCACTGTGCGAGATAATCTCCGACGACTTTTTTCTTTAATAGTGTGTGGACGTCCAAAACCATGTCATCTACTGCTGATTTCACCGTCATTCATCTACTTTGCATAAGTACAAACAACTGTATATCGGGAACAACCCACGAATTGTGCAGTTTCGGAAATACTTGTTCCAAGCCTTCGAGCCATTACAATCTGTCCTCTATCCAAGTCCCTTAGATCCGCAGTCTTTCCCATCACACACAAAAGTAAGTGTGAAAGAATGGTTCTTCAGACTCTCCAGCATCAGTTAAATACCCCTTCCACCTGATCACGTGCCTTTCACGTCATCCAGGCGAGTTCATTGCAAAATATAGGGTTGTTTATAATGTCTTGGCTCTTGAGTGTAACTGATAGTAAGGCGATTCAAATTTACCATTCCTATATTTATATGTTTTTAAAATTGGTCACACTAATTTTAATCAACCTGTAGAGAGCGCTGTGAGTACCAAACATGTGTACAGGTTGACTGACAACTCCCGCTGACATCATTGTACGAATTGAATTAGTAGTGATGAGCTGAATCGCTTTACGCACGATTAGCTGGTGGATACGTATCTCGCATAAGGGACATCTGATGAAAGCTGCCGCCGAACTAAGCAACTTTACGAAGACCGATACCCCAACATTAAATGTTTGCTTGTATGCGTCGCATCTGTATGAAAGTGGTTCACTGCTCAGCATTTAGTTGATCCAAAAACTCCATGTAACACTCACTATTATTTGTTTGAGCTAAACAAGATATTATCACGAAGGTTTGACACGTGCCGTTTAAAAGTTAGTACTACCAGGGTAAAGGAAAGTTAGAAGGTAGCTCCATCTATCTGTTAGGCCCAAAATTTATTGAGTGATTTTTTACTTGCTGTCGTCCCGATTGAACAGTCTGACATGCGTAATCTTTCTCGAGACAATATTATCAACTTTTCTGGACTCTATTCCTGCGCATATCTGCCAAGATATAAGGTTTCTACTTGCCGTTGTCCCAGGATATAGCACAATCGTTAACTTGATAACGTGAACCTAATATTCGGATCAGGATGGATTGTCAGAGATGGACCACTAACTAACCACTCATGTCATCGGATTTATTGCCCTTGGATTTCTTTTTCTGGACCATGGAAGACCATATGTCCGAAACACCATTCGACAGAGAAATGGACCTTTTTGCTAGGATAATAGCCGCCGTAGGCATTGTCAGCGATAAGCCAGGTTGTTATAGAAATATTCGAAGGTCAATGCAACAGTGCTGCGAATTCTGTACTCGTGTAAATGATTGCTATTTTGAGCACCTTCTACAAAACTGTACTTTACCTTGTTGGAACAAAAGTCACATTCATTACAATTCAACTGAACTGTTTCCTTTTGTTCAATTTACTTGTCTATTTTGTTCATGTAGGTGACGTTTACGACATGCTTTCTTATAATAAACCGGTTTCTTTACGCTTTTCTCACCTCTTCCGGAAATTTTAATAATAAGTTTTAGATCACTCTGCATATAGGAGAAAAGAAACTCTTACTCATTCACACGATATCTCTGGAACTACCAAAGACCTATAGATTCGAAACTTGAAAGGAATGCTCCTTTTGTTGAGCCTAGACTCGATAAGGAAACGTTTTGTCTAAATCCATGACCAAAATAAGGGTTAGCTGGATGTTATCCTGGATATGTAATAGACGAAACAAAGGAGAAAAAATCCCGTTTGGGACTTATTAGACTAGCAAACTTTATTTTTTGCAAATATATATTCTGTTAAATGTAGGTATCTGGTAAGAACTGGTTTTAAGAAAATCCCCTTACCAAGAGTGGCTTAAAAAAGTAAAATCGTGGACATGGAATTTGGTAGACTTGCCTGTTTTATTGATTAGATTGAACATAATTACCTAGTGGGCTTGTGGGAGTTTTATAGATAAAAAAAATTCCTCTTTTTGAACTATTAGGCGTAGAGACTTGAATTTAGCAAACATGTTTCTTTTCCCCAGAAGAGATCCATTAAGAGGGGATTTTACAGAAAACAACTCTCAATGGAATTAATGGATGAATACGTGGGCGCCACAGATGCAAAATATTCAGTTTTAAATAATTAAGTCTATGGACATGGAGTCCTGCAATCATGTACCCTTGGTTGATCCGCTTAAGCTAAGGTTTAAGAAAATCAAGTCTGAGTGAGATGCAACAGAGGTGCTCTATTTTTGATGCTCAAGTTCTGCACCTTTTAATTCAAGAAGCGAGAGAGTTATAAATATTTTTTAATACAATTGAAAACCTAATGCTATTATTTAAAAAAAAAAAAAACCTAAGAATAACGTATAAACTAAATGGAACATATATAGCCTGAAATTCCCTGTTAAGAGAGAAGAAGGTAACAGCTAGCATGTTTATATTAGATTTTGAAAATGAATATTCTCTCAAAAATTGAGAATTACCAATAACAAAACAAAACAAAATGAATTGTAGTATTTTTACACATTTAAATTCATCATATCTGAAAACACCTTAAATCGAAAACTAAATAGTGTCTAATAGCTTAGAAAATTTTAAAGGTCATGTCTTACGGCAGAAATATTGATGCTCAGAAGATCATACACGAGGTGAGACTAAAAAAAACGACCCTGGTCCAATAAATCATTGTTCTTACAGAATAGGCTATTTATGACATTATCACCTTCCAAGTTGTTCCCATCAGCATTTAGATACTTCTGCATTCGGGGCTGACATTGCTGTTAGCAGTTCTGGAACGAGGTTTTTGAAAGTCCCTTTAGGAGATTTTCTGATTTTGCCGGAACCTCTTCAACTGAAGTAAAATGGGTTCCCTTTCAGCAAGATTTAACTGGAAAAAGAAAAAAAAGTCGCAAATATACGGGGCCAAATTAGGTGAATAAGAAGGATGCTCCATTGCTGTAATGTTTTGCTCAGAAACTGTTTGACAGATAGGGCCATGTTAGCGGGTGCATTGCTTTGGTGGAACAGCCCTCCATCTGGGAACTGATGTGAGTGAGAACCCACTCCTTTAACGAATTTTAGCTGTGTTTTATTCTGTAATCTCTGACCTTGGGTGCTAAGCAGATGCATCATCTTCAACACAAACCCTTCTCCCTGAAAACCTCTTATACCATCCAAACTCATGTGCGCGCGAAAATGTTTTATTTCCATAAGCCTCAATTAATGTTTGAAATGTTTTCGTGTATTATTTCTCAAGTTTTACAAGAAACTTAAAGATGATTTGACATTTTCCCCCGACAAAATGCACTCAATGACGCAGTGCCCTCAACTGGTTTGATCGATTAAGGCGAAACTGGCTGCATGGATACAGGAGGTACACGGGTCAACGTCAACCAAACAGTTGTTGCTAAATCCACTCTTTTTTCAAGCGACACACTTAGTCTCCTTTTTTATGTGACACCTTGTACTTGTTTACAAATTTTAATTTTTAATCTAATCATATATGGTGAGAATTTTATTAATGAGAAGAAATATATGTTCAGAAGAATTTTCGAACTCTCTAAACTTTTTTTTCACTTCATATTTCAGAATATAGTAACTGAACTAATTTAGTTTTTTGCACGAAAGCTATACATTTTTTTGTATTTAATTCTATAAAGAAATTGAATTTTCATAATTTTAATTTAACAACTCATCTATAAGTTTAAGGCAAAGAATAAGGTACGCTGGAAAAAAAACATGATTAGTTAGAATATTTTATTTCATTTCCTCATCATGTCACTGACATGTAACCAAACTTTGAGAAAAGGTTTATCTGCACACACATATGGGAATGAAAACAATCCAAAATTAAAGGAAATAAATGACATGAACAAAATGAAAGCAAATTCAAGCGTTTATTTATACACGCTTTCCTTCACAAAATCCTGATGGAGTTGATATCTGTCCTAATAAGGACCTTCATTGAGCAGAAATCAAATTACCGGAAAAATATATGGTCCAGAGAACGTGTTGGATTAGGCTTGTTAACTCTCTTTCAATATCATGGATATATGATGTTTACGAATGTTATTTTCTGAAATGATACTGAGCCGTTATTTGTCGGATAACTTCATCCAATGTCCAATAGAGATGGAATATATGTAATATAGTGATAAAATAACAAAGCAATCTAACCATGAATGATTATAGCGATATCTAGAAATGTTCCACTCATTGCATACAACTAATAAATCTCCGAAATATGATGAAGATTTTATATGTCAAAATATTCGCTGCCAAAAGTGAAATATTCCAATTATTTTGGTTTTTCAATAGATTTACTCTTCATTCTTGTTACTTTTTTCTTACGGATATAAATGATTTTACTTTTACTTAGTAAAGACTGTAAAATCTGTAGTCAAGTTCCTGTTAAAAGCTTCTATGGTAAAAGATAAATAAATATGTGTGGTTTGATAACAATAAGAATCGACACGCCTTGATAGTTCTTTTTGAAATTTCCATTAATAATAACCTTTTTATAATATCATATCGTATGTTAATTTTATACCTTTCATTAAAAATGCACAAATTATGATGTAGTATAATAAATTATATTTACTTGAATAAATTCGTTTGCTATATAGGGTGAATCAAAATTCTTTTGCCCAGATTATAAATATTTATTGTGCTAAAACTTTTGTAATTAATCCTATATTTGTTCGGCTATATAATAACATTGTCATAAATTTTTTTAAAAGCATTTACCTAAGTAAATTGCAATGTGTGCCCTCTAGGTTGCTCAGAGAGTGTCTTTGTGGTATTCATGTTTCTTCCATGTGTTCTTAAATCGCCTTCTGTTGCACCGAACGCGGGTGCAGCCGTTTGTGCACAATACGATTCAAATGACAAAAATCGGTCAAAAAATCAAATTTCATTTTTTTAGCTTAAATTATTTTGTATATACTTTTCTATAACCTGACAAAATTTGAAAGCTCTAAACTAAAAAACACAGAATTATGTTAGATTTTGCGTTCATTTTTATTCACAACCCTATATCAAATCAAAACTTTAAACTTACTTATCTCGGAAAGATACAATATCCTGCTTGTCTTCATTTAAAATCCTAAAGCTTTTTTTTTTTCTGTTTTGCCAAATGCTTTGAATTTTGTTTTACCTATTGCTAATAGTACATGTAACAAAAGTTGGTATGCATTTTTGAATCAAAGCGATACTTACTTTTTTAAACAGTTTTACCTAACAGTTAAGTTGTGTTTTGTGCATAATTCCAAGATGTGAAATGAATGTAATAAATTCTCCATAGTTTTGCACAAATCATAATTAATATCTGCGTTGTAGGAAGACAACTGTATCATTGGTTTACCTATCTCATTGAAGGAAAAATATGTTTCTATAATTAAATGATAATAATTTTAATACTACTTATTCTAATAATTTTAATAAGTTCTACTTCCGATATCGAATGTCCTATTTATACATTAATTTTACTCAACAGTTGCCAATAAGGATGTCAGAATTAAATTTATAGTCTTTCACATTTAGGCAATGAAATACAGTTATTACACATGGGTCCATGACCAAGATTTTCCTATGAAAAGGAGATCTAAGATCATTATAAATCTGTGAGAAGCTGTATTTCCCAAACGAATACTCCACCACGCACAAAAAACTTACATCCCAGACGAAGGCATTTTTTTCTCGTCTCAAAGAATATAAGCTTATATACCCATATTTCCTAAGTTAAAGAGCTTTCGCTATTTAAAGAATTTTTGGGTTTTAACTCTCTGATTAGTCAGATACGGTTGCTAATGCAAACTATTTCAACTCGGCACTAAATTTAACGACATGGTACAATTTTTGAAGCTATAGTTGCAGTTAAATCTATGTTTCTTGCAAATAAAATTAATTAAGTATCACTTGATGTATTGAAGGGCTGAAAACCCTAATGAGCAAAGAAAATTCTTAGATTTGATTAAATACAGGTATAATGTTCTTTAAGATTTCATCCCAATACATCTCCTATTCTTCGACATTTTTTTTTGTTACTTACTAAAAATGAATGTCATCTTGAACAATTATTCATTTGATATCCTATTTTTTTTCAAAGGTATTATTCTGTAACATTTCTAGAAATGAGAAAGCAGATAGGCTTTCTAAAGCGGGATCTCTCATGTTCCAACCTGACTCTCCCTTGCCTTTGATAACATCAAAATAATCATTTACATTAAACTGCAAATTAATAGAGCCTCCCTGCATGGTGAAGAAGCAACAGGTAAAAGGCGGAATAGCTTGCTTAATAAAAGAGGTAGTGTCCCCAGTTCTCTGCCTCGATTTGTTGGAGTTGCATGCGTTTGTTTACTTACTGGACATGACTGCTTGCAAAGGCATTTACATCCTATTGGAGTAAAGGATACTTCTTGTTGCCCTATGTGCAACCAGGGTGAAATGAATAGTGACCACCTCAAACACTGCCCTATTGTTTATAGATTTTTGTAGACAAATCTATGAGGCAGATTTGAATTCGTTTCATGCTTCGTCATCATTTTTTTGGGCTGCTCGTCGATAATGGTATAAATACCGAAGATGGGTGTAGGATAAAAAAACATATAAAATGAAGACCAATATATGTTATTTCTTAAGTGGTGTATACAAATATCATGGATACTTAATAAAAAGTGAAGTACATATTAAATACGTATGGATTATTCTAAAAAATTTATATACTCCCATGCAAAAAATAAAAAATCAAAAAAAAAAAAATAAACGTTTAATTCTATTTCTGAGTTTCAAGAAATATTTTACATACATGATGCAAGGTAATTTTTTCGAATTAATAAACAAACAATTGTGAAAGTATATTGAACGATATTAGCAATTCTTCTTGCTTGCTTTAGTTTTGTAAATGTTATTGAGACATTAAGAAATCGTCACGAAAGTAATACTATAATGAAATTATATTCTTGTAAAATGAATTCTTAGGTCAAGTTATGGCCAATTCCATTAATAAATGATTTAGAATGCTTGTAAAATACAAAATCATAGCATATCAATTTACTGTCTAATGGATTTTGATATTTCAAGATTTCTGCCATTTTACAGCAATGGAAAATTTAAATTTTTTTTCATTAAGAAAACAAATAAAATAGGGATAGTAATAAAGTAGCAATTGAAGTTATAAAACGAAATAAAATTATAGCCGCTTTTAATATGGGATGAACCGTCTGAAAATGAAAATAGCAGTGAA
This sequence comes from Trichonephila clavata, assembly GCA_019973975.1. Classification (NCBI taxonomy): domain Eukaryota; kingdom Metazoa; phylum Arthropoda; class Arachnida; order Araneae; family Nephilidae; genus Trichonephila; species Trichonephila clavata. The sequence continues at coordinate 13,399 of BMAO01036901.1, forward strand.
GAATTATTCGGAAATTTTTTCACTTTTCACTTATTTTATCAAAATATAACCAGGTTTAGATCAATTACGTAAGTAAAATAAAAATTTTCTTTAAAGGAAATTATAAAAAATTTCAGTATTCATATATTTAACAAAAAAGTAAAATAGCTTTTTTATTTTTTAAATATTTGTGTTTGTGTGTATCATGTCGCATTATTGTATTTCCTTTTAAAGTGCTTTTATTCGATTGTGAATAGTTTTGCGGGCTACCTATTTAAAACACTGGATTTATCCACAACATGAATAAGTAAGAAAAATTGCTTTAGCTAAAATCGGTTCCATAATTTTATTGTTATATAAGTCTAAATAACAAGAGCCACTGAGCAAGGGGCTCGGATTCTGACGCGAAAATATAATTCTCCCGGCGAGTCAATGTGATTGAACAAAGCCGAGATCAGATAAATGACTCCACAAGTAAGTTATATAACATCCCCAGGCGCCACTAAAATGGGTTTTGTCAGACATCATGACGATATGAGGATTTTGTGTTTATTTCGAATAAATATTAGATCAGTGTCACTTTTATTAAGTTTATGAATGGACTCACTTAAACTATTCCATAAGTGTGTTCATCCTACTAATAATTTGTGCTGCATTAGTGAAATATTTATGAACTCTACTTTAAGCAAAATCCTAACTTCTTAACCCCTTATCTCAGTGATTCTTAAAGTGTGGTTCGTGGATCCCTGGGGATCAGCGAAGTCTCTAATTTAATGGAAAGATTTTCCTTTTGTACAGACTCTGAAAGGCCTCATGGAAAAAATTGAAAGGTGTCCATTCTAAACTAGTTCACTAAATTGCATCTGTTGAAAAAACTCTACTAGAACATGTATTTCGATCAAAAATATTAAATCAGTGGTTATTTTTCTTTACTGTTTTTAGCTGCATACTATTACTACAGCGTAATATTTTCAAAAAATGGTTGACACATTTGTGCAGAAATTAAGAACTTGATTCATAGAGTGCCAATTGCAGTAATGATTGCATTTAAATCACAAAGTCATGTTGTGACGGGTCTATTCACATTAATTTCATAAACTAATCCTCTTGGGTAACTTTGGGGGCAAGTATTTATTCTATTTCACAGCCTCCTCGGGAAAAACACGAGATAGATATATGCTAATTAGTTCGACTATATAAAGTCTAGATTTAGTAAGAGGGAGAGAGAGAAGGAATTGCCAAACTAAATGTAAGTATCGTCTACGGATCACTTCAACGAGCTTTACGCGTATTTGATAATATTATAGCAAAGTATTAACTTAATCATTAAAAGAATCAAATTAAGTACCGACCTGAGGTTAGCAAGAGTTTGTCTCCTTGTTAATTCTGATAGCTAAGATTACTTAGACGGGAATATTAGGGTTGAATGTTAGATTGGGTATCAGGATTAATCTAGGTGTTAGATAATCACTCCAGGGTTTCCACTTATAGATTGAACTTGTGCTTATTAATTGTGTTTGTCTGTCTACAATAAATAATTATTGTTATGTCTTTTGTGGTGATGATATGTTTCCTTCCACACCAGGCGCGCCGGGCAATGTGAACCCAGTCCAAGATAGGATAGGAGCACGACAATGAGTTAAGAAGTGTTAAAAAACTTGGAAATCCGTGATGTAAGTTGATACATAAAAGGGGAGGGGAGGGCATGGTGATCGAAATTTTTAGAACCACTAACGGGCCAATATAGACTGTACATGTTACCGGAAGAAGGCCATAACGGCTTGTCTGCACGCTGTAAGAATACTGATATTTTCTTCTTTCTTTGATTTGTACATGATTTCAATTCTTATAGTGATATTATTTAGTGTTTTTAAAGATGATGCAGTTTGTCTATGATACTTAAATGCTTTTCATTCGGCATTTTTCTTTGATGAAGACAGGGATTTATATTTTGTTTACATTTTCTTACAACTGTATGGTTACTGTTATATGTTTGCTTTAATATACGTATTACTGCGGGAAGTTAATCCTCAAGCTAAATACTGAATTAATCCTTATAGATATTTAAGTTAGTAGTCAATGTGACAGTTCCACTAGCTTATGTCGAATTTAGATGGTTATTTGATAGTCATAATAATGGTTTAATGAATATGTCTATTCCCTTCTAAAGTATCCTTCATAATAGTTTGGGACAAGTGAAGATTGGCTTAGAATAGATACAACAGGAAATACTAGATAAAATAAAAGGGAAAAATTACTTAAGCTAGTACATTTTAATGTATGCTTTTTTGGGTAAAATTATGAAAATGTACTGCAATTAAATGCAATTTATTTTTACTAATTCTTAAACTGGTATTATAAACACCCATGCAGGCATATTCATTTAATAAAACTAATAAACAATTATTTATTCCTGTTATCTGTTCTTGAAACTCAAGATTATATCCAATTGAAATATTATGTTTATATTTAAGAAGTAAAAACTGTGATTTTTTTTTAATCAGTGTTACTAGTCTTGTCTCTCTGTAAAAACGTATTGTTACATGGGAAATCGTCTTTTATATACAATCCACAAAATTTTGTCAGGCTTTGAAACAGAGTTGCTTCTTTACTTCGTCCTTATAATAGACTGTATATACCTGGTATGGAGCTTTTAGATATTTCAAGTGGAATTATTACTGTAGAATTTTCTGGGTTTTTGTAGTAGCATCCATTTTGTCCTCAAATTTGGCAACTTGGCTGAATTTGTCACAAAGTAATTTGTACTTATTTACTGTTTTAGAATAATTAATCTCTCTTTGCCCACAAACTATCTTTTTGATTACAAAATCAACTCGAAAGAAAGCAGAGTTCGAAATTTCCGAAACTTTTATTCTGATTTTTTAGATATTGTTACTTAGAAATGAATCTTTAAAACTACTATTAACAAAATTTCATGTGTGACCTTATTCATATTTTTGAATTACATTGGATATTTATTTTTAAAGAAGTACATTTGCTTTGAGTTGAATTTGCTTTTTTTGCTTTATTTTAACCAGAAACCGAAATATGTAAAAATAAAATTATTTTGAATGTAAGATAAAACGAATGCAGATGGGAAAGTTCAAGTAAATTAAATGTATTACGTTGCAATTGTGAAAGCTAAGGTGTGCATTTGGAGAAAAAAATTCTTCTCAAAATTTACATTAGGTTTTATAAAATTCAACGTTGAAGATAGTTTTGCTATACTTCGAGGTCGACATTTGAAAGAACGTTGCTGGAGTACAATTGTTAAACCATACGAGTGATTAAGGCTTATTATTTAGAAAAAAAATTAGATTATAAATTTTTCGATTCATGAACAGATGAGAAAAAATTAGTCACTGCATCTGTAAACTACTATATAATTTTAAAACCAAAGATTATTTAACTGTTCCATATTTTAAGTTCAGCTGAAAACAGTTAATAATAAAAAAAAGGACTGCAGGATTTAAAAAAATCCATTGGAATAAAACATTAAAAATAAAATTTTATTGTTAAAATACACATTAAAAACCACATTGTTATTGATGAAAGCAGGTTAGAGATATAGCATTTGCACATTAAAAATGATGAAATTATAGCTAAAATAATATTACCCTGGGGTAGGTTAAAGAACGATTTAATTTTTATTTAAAAACCAAAATACTGACTTTTGGTGATTATTTGAAATTATTGCTAAATAGCGCCAAAAATATACAAAAATACGAACAAAATATCAATTTGGGAATTTTATACACTTAATAACTCAGTAATTGGCGAGCAAAATTTAATTCTTTATTTTTGCTTTTATTCCCTTTTCTAAAATTACGATAGTTCACCACACTTATGTCATATAAGGTCAAGCTTTTTTTATATTGGAGATCATTATATTTGCTTTTTTTGGCCCTCAGTGGCAGAATTATGATTTTGTTTTCAAATAAATAATTGCATAAACATATTTCTTTTAAGTTTTACTGATTGTCTTGATTATTAAAACACATGTTTATATTTTTAAAAAAATAATTTCAAATTCTTGAATATAGCCTCTTTTTTATGGATTGGATGTGAACCTTAAATTTTGGGTAAATCAGAAGTATGCCTTGGCTGTAAATATTTATTTTGCTCAAACTACACTGCTGTGGCCACCGTAAATGCAACAACAAGAAAGACAAAGAGAGCACAACAAAAAATTTTTGTAGATAACAAGTTGACCAAGTATCAAATAATTAAATTTATAGACTTCTGTGAAGTGTGGTTCCTGCCAGAATCAGTAGCCAGAGTAGCCGCCATTGTTGGAAATCACCACTGCCCCACGCCTTGGCATTGATTCAAAGAGACTTTGGATGTGTTCTTGGGTACAGCAGACCAAGCAGCTTCCACACGTTGCCAAAGTTGAACTGGTGTGGAAGCTGGGGGTGTAATCTGGGTCAAATGTTGAGCAACCTTGGACCACATGTTTTCTATCGGCGAAAGATCAGTAGAGCGAGCTGGCCAGGAAAGCAAATCAATCTGGTGATTGACGAAGAACCTTGGACAATGCGTGCCACGTGTGGTCGCGCATTATCCTGTTGAAATATGGCTGTGGCCAAGCCCTGAAGGTAAGGAAGGACAACTGGCTCCAACTCCTCAGAGATGTAGCGCCGGCTGCTTAAAGTACCGGCAATGCGTACTAGAGGAGTGTGAGAGTGATATCCAATACCGCCCCATATCATAATACCCGGTGGAGGACCAGTGTGGCGTTGCATAACTCAGCTGTTCAGCATCCTCTCTCCACGGGGTCTCCAGACTCGAATCCGACCACCGGCGTGATGCATACAGATGCGTGACTCGTCAGTAAAGACAACTTCATTCCATTCTGCCGCCCACATCCTTCTTTCATCGCACCATTGGCGGCGGAGACGTCTGTGGTTCTGCGTCAAGGGTAGACCAAGCAATGAACGCCTTGCGGACAGACCACTCTGCTGTAAACGGCGTTGAATGGTAGGCGCAGACACTGAATGATGCTTTACAGACTCAATGTGTTGTGCTATGGTGCGTGATGTGACAGAGTGATCCGTCACTGCCATTCACACAATTTGCCTGTCCTCACGTGAAGTGGTGCACAGAGGTGGATGCGATCGACCACGTCGGTCCGTCGTACCCTCCTGCATCCAACGGTCACATATCCGCATTACAGTTGCTTGTTTTCGTCCAACACGACTACTGATTTCCCTGAAAGAGAATCCACAATCTCGGTTGGTTATTATCCTTCCTCTGTCGAACTCGGATACTTGATCAAAAGCTGATCGCTGTTTTTTACGAGACATAACTGATTATTTTTTGAAAAAATCCACAAGAAAAACAAAATTGACGAATTTGAAATAGTCGAAATCTCCAAGCCTTAAATAGCGCTTTGAGGGGGCGCCACATGCGTGCGTGATGTGTGTCTGCGCTGAAACTCAAATCATTTGTTTATCTCACCTCCGCTAATGCATGTTGTAAATTTAATGTTATTTGCGTTCTTTGGTGTTGCATTTACGGTGGCCAGCAGTGTATTATAATTAGACACATGTATTTTTCGATATATTTTAAGTATTATTATGGATTTTTTGTAAAACCACTTACGCTGCACTCAACTTGAAAGTGTTTCCCCTTCGTAGATCAGAAAATGTCTAAGTGGGGTATTCCAGGTCCCGCCATGTGTTATTTACCACATATTACACTGTAAAAGAATGCAACACACAGACGTATCTTACGTATAATTCTTACCAAACACATTTCAGAGATTTGAAGTCCACGTGATGCTTTCTATGTTGATTTAAGTGTTCATTGAAATGATTGCCGAACTTTCACACTCACTTGTTCAACACTTGTTTCACTCACGTTAGACATCTCATTGCTAGAGAAAGATCCTTAACTCTGCCTCTTTCTTGAAACATTTTATTCCATCGTTTCACTTAATTTGCACCAGCAGGTTCTCTTCCTTAACAACTTTGAAATTTACGTTGAACAATAATGCGCGATTTCGTTTCATGAAAGCAAAGCACACATTAGGTTTTCTCTTGATTCAACGCAATTTCGTCCAAAGCGTTATGTATTTCTTACAAATGTTTCCCAGCATTACTTTTGAAGAAGCACTTCGGCCATTTATTGCTCAAAACAACTACTGAAACTGACCTATCGAATGATACAAAAGCTACACTATTACATTAAATATTTTCTTTTGTGCAAGGGATTTTTATAATCATGAGGAGACTTTTAAAATCCACCTTATATATTTGGCTGGTTTGTTTCTCTTTGTTAAATATTATTTAAAAAAATCGAACTTTCGAACAATGAGCACTGCAATTATTAATTTGACGAAACGTGTATTCCGAATAGAATACAAACTAAATAATAAATTATTCACACTCTAGAAGCAATAGTTATTAGAGAAATAAAGATTACGGTCTACTGATTATTAGCATGTGTAAAATGTGTCCCAAAAGTAGCACTCAAACACTGCATTGCTAGATATCTCATTGGAAGTACGTAAACGAAGCCTAAAAAACTGTGCCAATTTACCGATCCAGCAGCGCGGTGTCCCTAATGTACAAGCAGAATGTGGACGAACAACTTCATCTGTTTGTACAGTCACCCAAATCATCGATACGCAATTTCCATGAGATAGCTCCACATGAAACAAATTGAACCGCGTGAGCTTCGGTGATCATGGCTGCCATATAACCTGACCAACATGTCCTATTCAGCAACCTAGGTATGCAATATACAGCCAGTCATGTACAGGATGCCAAAATCTCATCATGAATCGTCATGCACCATCATTTACCGTATTTTTCGTAAACAATAGATCGTAGAGGTACAGTTCTTTGGGCATTTTTTGATGCACAAACTGGGAAACGGGCTGTTTAGAGTTTAGAAGCTATTTTGGGACTCTCTATATTTGAATGTATTGCATATTTCAACACATTTTTTAAATATACTCCACAACTTTATTTTATTTTTTGGGTCAGTTGCTTTTTTAATTGTGGCGGAGAATTTATTTTAAAAAAAAATATTATCATTATTTAGAATTTTTCGCAACTACTAAATCGATCCTATGTTTAATGTTTTTCTTGCCAACCATTTTGCATTCAATGCGTTTGGAAACACTAATTAATACCGAAGAATAATGGAGCAGCATTCATTTTGCAAAAAATGATTGAGATGTCACGTTCCGTTTGTGCCAATTTATCGCAGTCTGAATTTTTTTAAAGTATTAGGATGTTGCTACAGTAAACGAGCACATACTTCTGAAAAATCAGTCTTAAGTCTCAGTTAATTTCTTTGACTGATAAGGTGAGAGAGAAGAGTTTGATTAATTATAGAGAACCTGCTTGCTAAAAGTTATGAATTGTCGCCATTAATTTTCTCGGTGAAGCATCATAAGATTCTTGCTAATGGTTTCGCGTTATATTCCCTGTATTTCCACTAATTTGAACAATTAATCCTTTGAGGAGACTAATTCTTAACTTCATCTGTTATTCGGAAGTTTTCTTTATAACTGACTTCACCTCATATTATCCACATGACTCGTGTCTAATTTTAGTTGTTATCTTGTGTTTTCAATAGTGTCACCGGAAATAACAAAAACAAAATTACTTTAATTAAGATTTATTAGAATTTTTTGAATTGGTATGAAAGGAATATCAATTATTTTCGAATTTTTATGGTAGTAAAATTTTTAGTAGATAAACATTTAGCTTTCTCTACACACTTTAGATCAAATATTAAAAACAAATATTTAAAAAAAGCATATTTTTTAAATACTTTTTTCCCTGTTTTAGTCAAAAATATTTAAAATCAGTACGATTTTTAATATTCTTTTAAATTACTAGTAACTGGTTTAAACCAGAATTTTAAATTAGTGTAAAAGTTGTATTTGATTACAACTATTCAGTTCTATCACTAACAGTCAAACATACTCTTAAACTTATAATAATACATCTGAAATATGGATATCTTTTTTTAACGTGAATTGTAAAAATTCAACAACTAAGAAATTCCTCCCAATATTTTTATAGGCATTTTTACTGCCATTTTTAATATTTGGTTAGTACGCGAAAATGTGCGTATTTTTCTTAAAGTGTATTCGTTCTGATATATTGATGCGTCATTTCAATTAAAATTGACGAATTCATCTCGATAGCTTTTCCTTCCTCAGAAAGAGCACAAATATAAATTTAATCTATGTATTTCAAAATTTGATTATGAAAAATCCTTTGTAAAATTTATTGCAAAGTACCTCTACTTTTTATATTTATCTTAAAGATACAATAATAATATTTAAAATGTTTTATTACCATCAATTGCCTTTTTTTAATAATATAGTGCTGAATTTTTAATATACTTTGCAGAACGTGTTTTAAACGTAACCTCTGGTGAAATTTTTAAATTTATTTGAGATCCTCGTTAAGAAACTGTGATGAACCGCATTTATTCGAATCTTGCCGCACTTTTCTTCCAATGCTATTGCTAATGAAAATCGGATGCGGCTTAAAATCGATGGAAAAATTCGCTGGAAGGGGAATATTGGATATGATATTGATGGTTAGAGCTATATACTTGCTCATGTATGCATTGAAAATATTTTAATACCGATTAAATAATTACAAGTACACTTCTTATTAGTTTCCATTTTAATTTCTTAAAGATTGGATATCGATATATTATATAAGTTTATATTTATATATATATATATTTAAGTTTTGAAAAATCTTTTTGGAAGAATCCTTTTATTGGGTAATTCTTTTGATGTTTTTCTGCTTAAACATTTTGGAGAATTTTTTGCTTAATAGTAGTCGGTTGTTCTTTCATATTTCTATGAGATTTTTTATACTTTGGATTTTTTATACTTTGAATTTTTTAAACTTAGAATTTTTATACTTAAATTTCTATTTATATTATTTTGGTCTTTCCTACCGAGTTGCAAAGGGGGAAGGTTGGTGCCTTCAAACTAGTTTAACCCCACTTATTCGTCCTAAGTCCGAAATTGCGTTTGACTCGCTAGGTTCTTATTTGTATTTCATTAGATTTGATCTTCATTTTTTTATTAAGTATTTCCTGTTATGTTCTATATTTTATATACATTTCTTCATATTATATATAAATTTATATATATATATATATATATATATATATATATCATTTTACACCTTTTCACTTATTTTTTCACAAAAATGTATTGAGAATTTGGGAAGCGACTTACAATCAGCGGTAGCTTATATTCGAATACATACGGTATGCAGATTCCGAATTCTATTTAAAGTAATCAGAGGATGATTAGGAGAGTATGTTGAGACAATGTTTGTGAAATGATGCTTTACAATTGTAGATATAGAATCTTTTTTTAAATATTTGTATTTAGATTAACGAGTTAGATTAAAACTCGTGGATATTCGTGTGACTGCTACTTAGGCTGTACCTAATTTGGCTGTAAATCAAGGTTTAAAGTGTCAATGAATTGAATCCTAATTATTATTGGTTAGGGTTCGAGTTTCTTATTGTTAGGATTCTGCTTCTTCTGAATGCTAGATATTGTGATAGTGATATACTAAGATATTTGACTGGAATAAATATTGTTGAGATTTATAATGGATCTGGTTGATTTATGAAAAAACTATATATATTTAATACAAATGGGTTCAATTCAACCTTTATGTTTTTTATAAAAAAACAAAAAATAAGTCACTGTTATATAAGCCACGAAAGAAGCAATTGTTTCTGATACGGACAATAATTTGAAATTAACGCACTTCGAAGAACTACTTTTGCGTACATAGCTTAAAGAATAATTGTACTCTGAGAAGCAAATGAAATATTGGAGAACACATTTTGTAACAAAGTCTAAAATGTGTTGAAAACATTTATTAATAATTTCTTAAGGCATTTACTAATAAATGTTTCGTTCTTCAGGTATCTCGGCTGTGATTGTTTTCTAGTTTTAGGGAAAAAAATCAAACTGTCTATTTATGGTCACAGATAAACGATCTAAGAAATAGCTTCTCTCTATATTCCTGTCATTGCTAATTTTGAATCACACTAACTAAATTTTACTCCTAGAGATTAAGATCAGGATGGCCAGCGTTCTTAACTTCTGCATCACCGTGGACTCCCTTTATGTATATACATACATAGCGGACTCCAAGAGATATCTTGAACACCCTTTCCTGACTCCCGAGTAATTTAAATACAATTGTTATCGTATTGTCGAGCAATGAATGCCTTTCTTTATATTTTAACATGTGTTTCTACTATTTCTTGAAATTTAGCGTAGAATAAATGGCTATGTAGCTGCAAGCAATAATAAACTAAATCAATATTCATAATGAAAACATATGTTCTAGAAGAGTTTTCTCATTGTTGCCAATTTAGTGATCTATTGAAAGATGGCACATCTTTCAGTTTTTCAACGAGGCTTTTTAGAGCCTGTAACACTGGGAAATCTAAATGTCAAATGATAGACCTGCGTAGACCACCTAGAAAAATGCTGTAGACCATCAGGAGTCCGCGGACTACAGTTTAAGACCCGTAGGTGTTAGTGAAATCTTTTCCGGGAAAGTTGTTTTTCCAAATTTGCGGTAGTTTATATGCTTTCCCCGTTACGTTGAATAACATTGAGGGGATTTCTTTTGACACCATTGATAGTTGAAATGGCGTTTCAATTTTGAAGCAAGATTCATAACTTCTTTATACTACTAGGGGTTTTTATTAGTCTATTATTTTAGTTGAATTTTGTTATTTTTGCCTTGGAAGCGCATTCAACAGATAATGCTAAGCTGAGATGTATTACTTTCTAATATGTTGTCATTCCGAGTCACCACTTCAATGGTTAACTTTTGTTTGATTGCAGAAGTATACGGAAGCTATCCTTATTCCTGTTCATACATAGTCGTTCGGGAAAAGCGAGCAAGGAAGGATTTCCGCTTTGAACTATTGAAGAGCCACAACTGAAAATAATATTTTCATAACTTTTAGAACAGTCATAATATAATTAATTAGCTATTCCAATTGATATTTTCAGCTATAAATATCATCCAATTAAAAATTGGATTTGAAACATTTAGAGTAAATTGTTAAGGAAGATCAGTTTTGAAAAGACAGATTACTCAAATGTATTTGATTTTAGGAAATACTGAAACTGTCCGCTTATTAATGCCTTCATGTATCCTATTCATATATTTTCACAAAAAAAAAATAAGTCGCAAAAGGTCCTTTATATATCACTCATACACATTTTATCTCTTGCCTCCAAAGTTATGATGAATATATGTGGGGTGTGCTGGGCTCTGGTTAACTCAAACACGCCACTTGAATAAGAGAATATCCGTTTATTTGGTGAAGATGAGGTATGAAAGGTTCATGGAATATTTACAAAGAAAGGTACAGTTCTGTTTTCCAGAGTTATAGAGATTTCATCCATCTATAAACAGCACACGCGTATGTTTACGGTATATTTGGTTGCCTACTTGGGATCAGACAATTAGCAGTTTGTCTCTCCTCGAGAGCCTCGGTTAGACGTCTCTCCTGCGCGAGAGTTTCCGGTCCAACTCCTGTCTGTCTTTGTGATCTGCGACTGCCAGTGGTATAAGGGACGAAGGTGGTACATTCTGGTGGAGAACTGATGAATCAATTCCCATATATATATATATGTCAAAATATGATGTTGTTGCTTATGCCACCTGATCGACAGTAACATCAGATAAAGGTCCACGAAATTCATCGCGGCTAAGAGCTAGAATTTTACTCCAGCCGATATGTCAAAACATAATTTTAACTATCTAATTAAAACATTATTAGTAATTGCTTCGAAAACGGCAATTGCAACTATTACATTTAAAATCATTTGCAAGGTCTTTCCCAAAAGTTCACGGAATGAATTTTTGTAGTTGGCCCTGCTGGTGGGAGGGATGATGCTTTGAAAGAAAAAGTTGGTCGGAGTATGAGCTACGAAACAAGAGCATCGACAGTCGCCTGTTGACAGCTGTTGAGGCAAAGTCCCGCTCCGTGCAGAGGAATCTACTGTACCTTCGGCGAGGAAAACATGGGGTAATTTTACCACTTTCAACTTCCCATGCCGAGTTCTTTTCAAGGTTCTTTTAATACCTGACAATAAAAATTAGTCCTCTGGAGTCATATAATGGCTGTAAAATGGCCGGGGAAGCAGTGAAACACCCATTTTAGCCAACAACTCGGAGACAGTAAACGTGATCTAGCTTGACGCTTTGGCAAAAAAAAGTTCCAATAATTGCTCAGACTTTTCTCATTTGAGAAATTTTTTTAAATGTGATGAATGATTGTTTTCGGCATTAATACTCCTCTCCAATCAACCAAACACTTAATTGTCGGTCCTTGTCCAAATTCTGACTTACTTTTCTCCTAGCCGTCAGTTTGTGATGTTGGTGGGCTTCCATAGCGGTCCCCATCGTTAATGGACTCCCAATTTTCCAGGAACTTATTGTGTCACATGAAAGTTGAACTTTGTTTCATCACCCATCACTATAGACTTTCCGAAGCATTTCGAGCTTCTTCTCCGCATTTTTACCCAGTGTCCTACAAAACTTGATCGCATAATGCTGTTCCACAACTAGTCAATTTTTCCTCAACTAGGCTGCATTAGGTATTGTACGGAGCGTGTGACCCTGACTAAAAAAATGCTCGGAAGTGGCTGACACCAGTCAGGTTTCTAAGCTTAAATCCCTCTCCATCTTTTCCGCCAAGGACTCCACCCCTTCGGACAGCGTTGTCGACTGCAAAAAACCATCCTGAAAACTTTTGGCACATACCCTGTATTTCCAAATACTCTTTATGTGTCACCTAGCATGCATTATATTGTAGAAACAGAAAACGTAGAGCTATTTTTAATGCCTCGCATTAAAGATCCTTACAACTGATGCAGCCAGGTAGCCTAATCGTCATGGTCACGAAGTTTTGGCTTGTGCTGCGTACTCACCATATAAAGCATACGTTAAATTTGTCACGGATCAAAGCCCTCATAGAATACACAAAAGTGAGGTCCTGGCTCAGATGTATCCTCGTAACTTGACTGTGGTTCAAAATTACGAGATGCTTCGTAAATAGATTACTTGGTGCTTTGAGTAATCGGTAATAAACACTCATTCCTCCAACTGAATTTGACTTTCGAAATGAGCTTCTTCTTGAAATTGAAGTAAAAAAAAATGCATATTTGTCCACTGATAATACAGACATCAGTTGTAGATATTCTGATAAGAATATCTTTACTTCGTCTGCTTACGAACAGGACAAAAGAGGAAATGAACAGTTGCAGTACATGGGTTCGAGAATAGAAAATACTCTCCGCATGTCTCTGGGAATGAAGAGGAAAAGATGTGAACTCTAGAAAACCTAATACAGCACATTCTTACACTTCTGTGATTTGATTGTGGCCCAAAGAGATCCTTACCTTGACTAATTCAATGTTACCAACGACAATGAAGAAGTAAATTGGCCACTAATAAGCTCTTGTTTCTTTAATATTTCTATCGTTTTGGATTTCATTATTTTATTTCATTATTTTCATCTCTTCTTTCACTTGTGCCTATACTGAAATCACTAACTGTAGGCAAATTTCGCCAAAATAGTTATTTCGTATATGTTACTGAACATGCAAGCACAAAGTAGAGACTTATGCTGAAGTATAGTGTACATATTAGTGATTTGATCAACATATAAAACTTCAGGAATATATCTTAAGGGTTACCGAAAGGAAAGCTAATTTATAATTATTGATATAAAATTATTTCGACAGTATAAAATCGTTATGAAACTAAAGATTTGTTAAATCTATCATGCCCTCTTTCTTTATTGTATTTTTTGCTGTGAAGGATGTATTTTACGCGGTGAATTATTTAAGAAGATGAATATTATTAGTAGAAAATTTATATTACTGATACTTCTAATAGAAAGTTAATTTCTGAATCCATAAAATAGAATAATCCATAATGTATGTTTAAATTTTTATTCTGGCATTTTTAAATTTCTGTAGAATTCAGTAGCACAACTATACAGTTATTTTAAAACTACGAGGAACTTTTATGTTACTTATGTTTTCTTTTTATTTTAACGCATGTACGGTTTCCTGAATAATAATTTTCTTAGAAATAATTTTATAGCATCACTGGTTATTATTATTATTATTTTATTTTATAATCTTTTAAATTTCCATATCAATATGTCACATATTGTTTAACATATAGTGTAATGAATAATCAGTTTTTAACGGTAAATATCTGTTGAACCTTTCGATGAAGATTTTAACAATTAAATAGAAGTAAGCATATTCTGTACAAAGTTATAAAACATGTTCATCATATTTCTATTTAAATTGAACATTCAAATTTAGCATTTTCCCCTGTATATTCCTATATTTTTTATTTTTTTATTTTATTTTCTTTTATTCTTTATTTATTGTAAGATGGAATAATCAGTTTTTATCTATCGATATTGTATATATCAAAGCTGGATTGACCTTACGATCGAATGCAGTATTTAATTAGTATGTGTATTCTAATTTAAAACGTAAATGTTAATTTTAGTTGTTATTAATTTAATTTTTTAATTCTGTTATTTTAATTAAATCATTAATAATGTATTCAATATTTACATCATGTTTGCAGGGAAAAATAAATTTATTACCATATTTTTTTAACAATTTTAGAAAAGTTGGATACAGTTATAATGGAAACATAAGTGAAATGTTGGGAAATATAAAAAAGCAAAAATTGATCGGGGATTAGTGTTACACTATATATATATATATATACATATACTAGCCGTTACCCGCCCTCTTTGCAAAGTATTTTGATGATGTATATCCATATACTGTATATATAAAAGTTATTGATATCTAAGCATTACCTCAAAGCAATTTATTGCATTTAAAAATATTCTTTGATTTCTAACCTATTGATTTAAAAGGACAGGAAATGAAAGTATAATAATACAGAAATATATTTTTTACAACCTCGTAAATCAAAGCCAAAGCTGTAAAACCGATTTTGAGCAGATATCTTCTCAACAAAATATACATTCTTGTCAAATTTCAAGTCTGAAGTCTAACATTTCTGAAAACTTCGAGTGTCTGTGAGTGAGTAGTGTGTGTAAATGAGTATATATATATATATAATTTTTAATAAGTTCTATTTGAATGACAAAAATACATGAATACTAAATGGAAGCATATAATTGGTAATTTAAATCTGGAATAAATATAGAGTTAGTTGTAATATTTTTAAACAGGTTTACTAAGAATTGTTTATTAAATATTATTATTATTATTATTATTATTATATACCCATTTTAAGAGTAATTTTTTATTTTTGTATTACCTAGGTAAGTATAAATAGGAAGTTCATAGGTAAGTAAAAAATAGAATTATTTTAAACACTGAATTCATAAAATTATACATTAATGATACATAATTTAAAATATTTTGTAAATCTTCATACCCCTGTAGATATTAGTTCAAATTTTCACTTAAATGCGGCCTCTAAGAAATCATTTGAGATTTTACAACATAGTATTTGGTTATATTTCTGTTTCAAATACAGTGTTTAAAGTTTTTATGGTGTGAAATAAAATTATTGGACTAATCAATTTAATAACAAAAGTTTTAGTTTTTGTAGTAAATACATGCATTAAAACCCTTATCGCCAATCTATGCGTTTATGCTGTCGTTAAAAATTATAATCTCTGAGGAACATGCCAAAAGCAGATGAAATATTTTTGAACGTTGAAGTGGTTTAACCAGATAAAAAGCAATTTTTATACAACGTTAACTTTCTGACGGATAAAAAAGCATATTTTTCTATCACATTTCATTAATTTTATCATTTGAAAGAAAAATAATTCGATAAGTAAAGTTTTTATTAAAATATTCCATTTTTATAAAACTGATTGATAGATTTTTTTTGTCATTTCCTGCGAAGATAAGCGTAATGTAAATTATTTTAATGTTTTGCTAAATTCATTTTGACATTTTAATTAATTTCCATCTGAATTACCTTTCTTTTAAGATTATCAGTTAGTTGGGGCAGTTTAAAATATTTCATTTAACTTTCATTTCATAAATAATAATATATTTTTTTTATTTAATTCATCTCATCAACCTGATTAATTTTAGTTTAATGCAGTGTGATGTAATCATCCAAGAGAGGAATTCTAAAATTTCTTCAAGTATAAACATTCATTTTGAAGCTTCTCTTTTTTTCTATTTATCGTGTATGATTATATCTTTTTAAACGATTCTACTTTTTATTTAATGATTAACTAGTGAGAAACATATTCTTCTATGTTAAAACCAATAAAAACACATAACTTATATAAGAAATTCACATGAAATATTTTTTCTTCATAATGACATACAAAAAAATTATGTAAGAGATGAATCGAAAGTGAAAGAAAACGCATGATTGTCGTTATTTAAATTTACTCATTATTTGTTTTTGCCTTAGCAATTCATATGTATATAAGAAATAAATAAGAAATTTAAAAATAAGTTCTATTTATTTACAACAGTTTGGTATAAGGCTTTAATTTAAAACTTGAAATGTAATTGTGTGGTTATTTAATCATTTTTGGTACTTTTACAGTTAGATTTTAAGAAAAATAGATACTTGATTTAAAACGAATAAATAGTTTATGTGTTTTTTTGAAATTTAATAATATTTTATTAATATTATAAATATGTATATATATTACAAGAATTAACTTTTTAATAATTCTAGAAAACATGTTAAACGTACGTTAGAAACACACAAAAATATATTTGAACCATATTAGAAAGCTGTAATAATTGATGCATTATTTAATAACTGTAATTTATGTAACAAATTGTTATTTATTATAAAAAAATATATTTTTTAATCATGGTAACATAATTTCGTTATGTATCATTTATAATTAATATTTTGAAACCTTCGTATAAACTAATTTTTTAAAAATAAAAGCAGAATAATATTTTATTAATTTCAACATTTTATTAATAGTAAAATGTGTATCGTACCCTTCGATTTCTCAAAATATCTTTTAAATTTAAGAGCATATTTTAGTCATAGATGAAATAAATATTCAGAAATTTCCTATGTATCATTTGATATACTTCGTTGAGTTACGTATTTATCTACTTTTTATAATTTTATTTACTTTTCTGGAAGAACCATCTGCCTCTACCCTTCACTGTGGAGCGAAGAATAAAATAAGCAAGAGGTCGTGGCAACTGCTCCACAATGTTACATCATTTATAAGCCAGCCAGAACTAAGGCCACCTGGTGCTAATTACACCTGAAAGCTTCTGTGTTGTGTTCTACCTTTCTTCTCTTTTGTTGTAATCATTCGCAGTTTTGAGACTGGTCAGTTTCTTTTCTGGGATGGAGTCATTGTTGGGCACTTATTTAGGTTAGATAGGAAAGGAACAGATGGAAATAAAAATAACATACACTGGTTAGGATTCGTTAGGTTGCAAATAAATGACTAGTTTTGGGTGAGCAGTGAAAGTTATTTTTATTACCGGGTTGAAGTTTTGTACTGAAAGCTTTAAGTAAAGTTTGTTCATTTAAATGAACTTCTGTATAATAATAATAGTGTTCTATAATAAAGTTTGAAAATAAATTGGTGCAGGAGAGTAAGTTTTATGTTTTCTCTTAACCCAAGAATGAATTTTTGAAGATATAACGATTTTATTTTCCTAAGTTTAAATTTGTGTAGCGTTTGAGTCTTAAATAAAAATTCGTCAATTCTCAATATGATTGAGTTCTATAAATATGAATTAGACGATTTAGATTTGTGATGAAACAATAACGTTATTTTCCTCAAATGGTTTTATTTCTTTATTCAGGCAAAGTATAGTTTTGTATTAGTTTAATAGATTGGAATTACAAGATAAAGTTTGGCTTAAGGTAGAAGATAAATGACATTTTTAATGAAAAGTAACCAATATACTTGATTTAAAAATGAATTATGTATAGTATTTTCTTTATTGATTTATAATAAAGTTTATAAAATAAATTATAATTTAATGAAAAATAAATAAATAAAAACACCTTAACACTTTTTAATCTTATTTTCACATCTTAAATTTCAAGAAATAAAGTACTATATAAATGTGGAACATTATATTATTAATTTTAAATAGCTCACATTCTTTACATAAAACTGGCACAATTCAAGTTAAACAGTATACTGTGTTTAAGACTATAAATAAATAATTTTCTTATGACAGATTAGAATGGTCAAGATAACTTATTGCACAGAATTCATATATCCTCCCTCAAAGCCCATGAAAGAAAACATGGTTAGGTAGCAGTTCATTTCATTTTTGGAAATAAAATAAAGGCTTCGGCTGCGTGTGGAACAGAGAAAAATTAATGGTAATAATTG
>BMAO01036902.1:0-131893 GCA_019973975.1 Trichonephila clavata
ATCATATATCACAATCAAACTTCCTTTATTTTTCAATTATTGTTCCACTAAAGGCAGACCATGTGCGAAACATTACTCAAAAAAGAACCTTATTATGGTTTAACCCCTTGCGTACCTAACTGCGCTTTCCAGCGTACACGCAAATCCTAGATTTCTGGGGCTACTGACCTTTACGTTACGATGCACATTTCATTTTTTCCTTTTGACGCTAACTAAGGCACCCGTTCGTTCGTGTTTCGTTTCGCTTTCTAATGTTTGTATAATTATTTTTTGTTATTTATTTTTAATTTTTTCTTTCCAATATGGCATCATCGTTGGATTTCAACGAAAGTGACATTGAATAAGAACATTTGCCGGAAACCCATAAATACGACAGTGATACTGAAACGAATTTTTCTGTTAGTGAAGTAGAAGATGAAGAAATGGAAAAAAATGACAGTACAACTGTGTAAATCAAGTGGAAAAGCATTTTGTTCCAAGAAATATTTCGAACAATTTGATTAAGATTTGTAATACTAATTCTAATTTTCCGATTTTTTCATTTTTTTAACCCAGACATTTTGTAACTTAAATTTGCAATGTTATGTAATCCCAATAAATGGAAATCTTCCTCATAATGCTCTTGTGTTGGTTACACTTGTAAATACAACTAAATAAGACCCTCCATATACAATTATGAGGTTACAATGGGATTTTGCTATATACATAGTATGTATCCACTAGTGGTCAAATGGTACGCAAGGTTAAATATTTTTCTCAAATCCAGTGAAATTTGAGATTCGACAATACAAAAAAATCTATGCCTTGATATTTAAAAATTCCACAATTTATATTAGTACTAATAGCAAAATATTTTTAAAAGATGCATATATGTAAAGGGTTTATGCAACCTTTGCTGTTAAAGGTTAAGCATACGAAACTAAACTAGTACACATAAGAGTTTTACTCTTTTTAATTTCAAATTTCATAAACATATTCCACCATTTTTTTAGAAAAAAAAATTAGCTTTTTTTGTAATTTTTAGATTCATTTAGTACATTTTAAGAAAAAAATGATAAAATTATAAAGATGAAAAGAGATAATTTCTGCTAAAATGAAAAAAAAAATGGTAAAAATTTAATAAAAGTACGTAAACGGGACCCACTCTATACAAAACGCTGATGAACAATTTCTCAATTTGATTACATAGCTATTTATTTTTGAAATAACTTTCCAGATAAGAAAAGTGTTAATGTTTACAAAACTTTGATCACTTTATCTTAGTTATTATATGAAATTGCTTAAAGAAACAGTGATACTATTCACATTAGGGACTGTAAATTTCGCAATAAAGCCGTGACTGATAAATCTGAAGGTTAAAACTAATCTAATATTACACAGAAGATACGCAAAAGAATTCAGTCAATTATTTTCAGAACTTTTTGACTAATCGCTGTCCCCGTTTCAGTATTTCCGAGAAAAAAAACATATTTCGAGTAAAACGCATTTTTAAGTTTTGCATCTGGTTTAAAGCTATAGCATCTGCTTTTACTAAAACACTTGTAGTTTTTGTTCTAGTGAATGGGGAATAAAAACACTGATATTTTTATAAAACTAATAAAGTAAAAATAAAACCATGAAAAAAATTGTCAATTTTTGGCAAAAGTCTCAATTTTAGGGTAGTAGGATACCTTAAGGGGGTCCGGCACTTTCTATAGGAGCCTATGTTAAAATTGCGTAAGTTTATGTACCTTTTTCTGAGAAACTACTTGCTCCTCAAAGATGAAATTTTTACAGTAGGTTATATATACTATCAATAAAACTTTAGTCAAGGGTTTTGTCTTTTTACTAAAAATTGATATAATTATGAATTTTTTTAAAAATGTCCAATTTTTCCCCCCTAAAATTTAGTTTAAAAAGGCGTTATCTAAAAAGTTTGCTAGGTATTTCTTATCCCCTCCATGTAAATGTGTAAACATGTTGAAAATATACTTACTGAAAATTTGAGGACCCTACATTAATTAGTTTCTGAGAAAAAGGTACAAAAAAGGAAAAATATTGCATTTTGAGAAAACAAGCTTTAAAGTAAAAATTTGTAATTTTTGACGATTTACCTTTTTTAATACTTTCCAGAAAAATATGAAACATTTTCTTTGCCCTTTGCTTCTACAAAAGACTCTTCTAATTTTCTTTTTTTTTTCATTATTTTTAGCAATCTAGCCTTTTTTTTTGTATCTCAAGATGCTTTCGTTGGGCTACACGAATCCTACGTGCATCTAATTTTTTAAAGCATGACACACAATTAAAACCTGGTTCAGTACCACAATGTTTTAAAATGATTAATTTAGCTACATGGCCCATATTGAATTGTGCAATTCCAATTTTTACCCCTAATTTTAGAGTTTTTAACTCCAAAAACGTAGATTTTGGAATGACTGACCATATAGTATTATTAACTGACTCATTGGGGTTTTGATTCTTTCCATGTAGACATTTTTTTAATAACCTAGGGTCAGCTAAATCTCTAAAAATTGGCTTAATTTCATTCATGAGGGAAGATGGCACATGGGTATGTTTTTTTATGGTCATAATGCTTTTCGTTAAATTCAGCTTTTGCTTTCTGAAACTTGCACCATGAATTTGTACCCGAGGGACACAATCCATGTTGAGGGCTCTCATTTGTAGACAAAAGATGGAAATAAACAGCCCAAACAGCAGTTTTCATGTTGTTTAAATCATTGATATTGTTTCTAATGGTCATACCATAATACCTCTGAATTTTGGAAATTAAATGTCGTCCACTTAGGCTTCTTCCATCACTTAATTTTTTTCCTCTGTTTTTTCTTTTGAGATTAAAAATATGGGGTACCCATACGTTTTTGAATATGTCCAACGCAATCTAATTTTTCCACTTGAGTGTCATAAGGATTCAGGGTAAGTATTGATGAAAAACCTCTTGAATCTCCATCGCCCATATATTTTGTGTAACGAATGTGCCATAATGAGCTTCAGATCTTTCAAATATCGCCGTTACGCCTTTCACTTCCATGTCTCCACTTGTTCCACTATAGTTGGCAATACATGATGGTTCATGAACAGAATTAAATGCAGTTTTGCACCGACAATGTTTCGAAAACACTTCAAAGTCAATAACTTTTCCAGTATCAACACTCGTAGCTGTAACAATACCATTGAGGGACTGGTATCCTCTTTTCTGCCATGAACCATCTAAGGCAACATCAATGTCTCGTCTACCTTCTATTCATGTTGCCTCCTCAACAGAATTTCTCATTGATTTTTCACAGGTAAATTTAGAAGAGTCGAACAACAATTCTGTATAAGTACGGAATTTTTCAGGTGGAGATGGCAAGTTCATAAGTCCACAGAATGTTTCTGCAGTTGAACGACCTCTTCCAATAGATCTGAAAGCAAATACCAATCTGATATTTGAGTGGAAAAGTTTATTTTTATTTTTAAATTTAGTTGACGTATGGAAACCATGTTTTTTTGTGCAAAAACTACAACAAAGTTCCATATAATACACAATTACACAACTCCAACTCTTTTAGAAGCCTCCAATGAGATGGAATGGCCATAGTTTTTACAAACAGCAAAGTTCAATAAAGCTTTATTCAATAAATTTAATTCTATTAAACCTTTTTTTCATTCCTTCCTTCCATATCTTCATGTAAACTGTTGTTTGAAATAAGTTTTCGTGTTGAAGCACTTTGAATAACAGTTTCTGTGCTGATGAGATAGCTGGAACATTTTGAGCAATCATTTTTTAAACGCCCATATTTTTGAGTTTTTTAAATATTTTTTTAGATCTCCCCATAATTTTGTCGTTAATAAAATACTGATAAATAATTTAATGTAAAACGTGGATTAAACAGAAAAAAATCTGGATAAATAAATTAGAATTCACAATTAGCAAGTTCAAGCAAAAATAATCCCATTTTACAACAAACCAAACGAAAAAAAATAACTATGCTGAGTTGTCTTTTCCTTTCTTCAAAGAAAAATCGTTTTATTTATGTGTAAAAAAAATGTTATACTAATTGTGGATAAAACAAATCGCGCTGTTATCGAAAAATTAAGCATGATGAAAGACAGGTGCTCCTCGAGGTGCACCTGTCACGCGTCAAAGAAAGTGGCTTTCTTTAAAAAAATATATAAAAACACTTCTAATTATTGTATTTCCATATATCATATATCATTTTAAGCAGAAATGTTTGATCTTTTTAAAAATATTAAAAAGTCAAAATCGATCATTTTTCAAAAATTTATGTGCCCTTAATAAGATATGGATATATAAGTTTTCCACTATTTCTCAGCGTTTTTGGAAATTTAACTATAATAGTTCTCCAAAAATGGTTATAACAAGTATTAACCAAAAAGTACATATTTCTATTCATAAATTTACATGTGAAAATGGTTTTTTTAATATCTTGAGAGATTATTAGTTTTGAATACAGTACTATTACACGATCATATAAATCGCCATAATTTTTAACATATATATAAACTGCATAAAATTTTTAAAATAATATATTCTTCTCTTTGATTGAAACATGAAACATTTCTCTCGTTCAAAAGTTTTGAAAATACTTAACGTTTTCTAGAAAATGTAGACATATAACTTATTCTAGTGTTTTCAAAGCATGTTGACATCTGTAGAGCTTGCATTCAGAATCAATGAGAAACACTGACATTCAGTTTTAAAAATCTCCAGAAAGTGCTTTTCCAATGGTTTCCAACTGTCAGATTTGGAATATATTGCTACAGTAAGTCTTTCTATATTCTGGAACTAGGAGTCTTAACTTTTGAAATTCACGTTGAACAGAAAGCTGTAATAAAAGGGATGGAATTTATTTCTTCTCAAAGACTGAGAATAGAGTAAAATTTAGCGTTTTAAAAGTAATTATTCCTTGTAAAATCATTCTTTATCTATTATAATTAAATCGTGACCATCAATTGTTTTTTAAAAAAAATACTGTGAATCAAATTACCTTAATAATGAGAACAGTTCTGCATGAATTAATACTGGGATGAGTGAATGAATATTAACGTCGCACTGTTTAGCTAAACGAAGGCTTTTGGCGACGGACCGCTCAATTTTGAACCGTGGTCACGTGACGCGGACGACACCTGATCTGGCACCCTCTCTCCTAACTACCACACCAACGGGAGGACGTTTGAGCTCTCGACAGATTTAACGTGCATCGCTCCCCTACATGATGGGTCTTCTGTGGTACGGGGCTCGAACTCATGAAACGCTAGCCCTGATCTGATACATTGACCACTTAAGTACCGCGGCCACGGGATGAGTGAGTGAGTGCTTTATAACGTCATCCTATGAAGAAACACGAGATCTATTGGCAACGGACCTAATGATTTTGAATAATGGTTACATAATATCGGAATGAATATCTCAGTTGTTTCAAAGCAATTTATATTTTTCTGTTAACTGAAAAAATGTGATACCCTCAAATGATTTAAATTACAATATTTTTTTTTAAAAAAAAAAACGTAATGTGTGTGTGTGTGTGTACACTCACAATTTATACCAACGTGAAAAACTTTTTTCCTACGATCTTTTCTATAATTTAGACTCTCATTGTATTATGTTTAACTTACCTTGGAGGAAAAGATAGAGAGAGTGGTCGTGCACTCAATACTAACGTTAGTGATCCCTAGGGGTGATGGAGTCACTCCAATAGCTTTTTTTATAATTATTTTTGTTTTACACAATAAAATCATAATTTAAATCAATAGTTTAACTAAGAGAAAGTATGCTTACCTAGCTTTAAGGATTTTCGATTTTTCTTTGATAATTTGAGAAAAAAATCCAATCCAACTGAACTCTTTACTAACATTACAAGAATAAAATATTTGCACGTAAAACTGTCATATTTTGTTCAAGTTATTGTAGCTTTTAAACCCTTTGATGATCGACAAATAGCATATAAAATTTTTCTTGTTTGTGTCTTTTTTGACAGGGTGCAGTGTGTCTTGTGGTTTCATATATTTTTTCATGGAGTTCTTTAGGTAGTATTTTCAAAATCTTCCTTTCAATTTAAACATTTATGTCAATCTCTTTTCTCCCATTTACTTTCGCTATCCTGATTACTATCCATTATTTCGTCATGTTCTACCCTTGCTTGATTAATTTCTTTTTCCGAAGTTTCAACTTCATCTAGTAGAGATCGCAGATCGCCATTTCTTTTTATTGGATTGTCTTCATTTACATTTATGAGCCATAATGAGTCATAAGAACATAGCAATAAAAACCACTGAGTCGTTCGCCGGGCAAAAATGTAGCTGGCTCATAGAAAATATTTTTTTTAAAAAAATGGCCGCATGGGGATCTCAGTCGCCCCAAGCATCTTAAGATTGTAAAAAAGAAAACGTTTGCCACACACACATTCCCCAAAAGGAGGGAGATATGTGACAAATACATTTTAGTTCCCATGAATACTGTCATATAGGAGTTTAATGATTTATTCGTAACAAACAGTTTTCCCAGAATTAAAGATTTCGTAAACCTGGGGTTCCACTGTGCTTCGCGCGACCTTCCCTGGATTAATAATGATACATCTAAATTTATAATGTCGGTATGTTTGATTTTTTCTGTTTTAATTTCAGAAAGCAATTAATGATACAAATAAAATATACGGATGTATCATTTTGTATAATCATGTTTCAGTTTGATAACATTTCTGGAAGAATGATGCTTAGATAGGAATACAATTCACACAAAATGTTATAATAAATGAAATAGGAAACTTATAATAGGAGTTGAGTAATGCAGTTACATTACGGAGGTTGAATTTAGAGGTGATTTTTCTTCTGTGTAAAGAATAGTACACATCAACGCAAAAATATTTCCCCCTCAAATTCATTAAAGGAAAACCTGAGTGTGTATAAGAATAGAGAGAGATAGTGCACACATCAATGAAAAAGATTTATTTTTCACAAACTAACTCTTTAAAGGAAACCCTGAACGTGTATAAATATTCGAAAAATAAAATGAGAGGGACTATACTATCGAAAGTGTATCTGAGCTAAAAGGAAAAGCAACCGCTCATCCATTTGTAAAAAAAAATTGATCCTTCTAATGGATTTTTTTGCTTTTGAACCGATCTTTTGCTGAAAGAGATTAGCTCTATTTTCCTCGTGTATTTACTAAATTTCTGTTAAAAAAATGGATACAATATATATAAGCAAAATTTTAGTACTAGTCATACTTAGTACACTTTCATTTTTTGCGTAATGTTTTTCTTCTTTTCCTTAATTAAAAATATTTTATAATAAATTAATAGCAACTATGTAATACACAATGAATGATTTTAATATTACTGAAAGTTATCAATGGTCCCCACAACTTGAACTTGAAGCTAGGCTTTTGGTCTATTGGTCAACATTATTGGTGATAATCGAATAAATGAGTGTAAAACATTGCTAACTAGGCCGTAATTTTTAATTAAATAAAAATTTATCAAAAATCTTCTTTAACTTGGCACTTTTTACGCAGGGTATGTCATACCCTCTGCCTAACTTTTTCAATACATCTTTTTTTGGAAAGTGAATAGTTTCTTGTGTAGCTGACTTTAAGGCCCTATCCTTTGAGGGGCTTTAGCTTGTCGGCGAATTCTAAATATATATTTTTGGATATCGCCTCTTAGGGCCATTCCCTGCACGTGAATCGCCGTTACAGTTCTAAATGCATGAGCCCACTTTAAAATCTTTCTTACGCAATGGCGCGTTTTTGTAGTTATGATGAAGGAATGTGATATTTAAGTAATTTAATAGATACAGTATTTTCGGATGAAGAAAGTCTCTCTGTGGGGATGATGAGGAAAAATCGAATGATGAAAAGTACAGTAGCAAGTATGATTCCTCTACAGAAATCTATTCAGATAATTTAACTGAGGGAGCAACTAATCACCCTTAATAAGATGACCACATTGTATTATTCAATGGCTAGAAAATGTAATCGTTAGCCAATGGAAATATTGTTTTGTGTTGTTGAACGTTGTGACGTTAAATGCACAAATTATTTTGTTCAATACTCAGAAACCATCTTCTACACATTGAATCAGACTGTACTTTTTGAAGTGTTTTGGATTTCAATTTACAGGAGAATGTAGAAACCAGCAAGCAATGCTTCTACGAAATAAAAAAAAAATAAGATCCAGTGAAAATATTGCACTCATTCGCAATGAAGGATAAATGAGTGTATAAACAATGAACTGAATGACATAATAAAAAGAACAGAAAAACTAAATTTACGCTTGAAAAGTGTAATAAACACATTGCATCTCATACTTTTTTCTCCTTTTTCACCTTTATATGCATATTTTACGGTAAAAACAAAATGTGAACACCCTTGGGTTTGAAACACCCTGCGCGTGAAATTCCGTTCGTTTTTTTCACTCGAGGAACCGGGTTAAGAATGTACAGTTTAATGAAATATTAAATTAGGATTTGATAATTCTCGTTTTGAGCTTATGTTGAAAGTATGCAGGGTGTTGCCGAATTCTACCAGCGACATACGATAAATCAACATAGAACATGGGGGTCGCAAACCATGCTTAATCGGAGTAATTCGCAAAAACTGTTATGGATGTGATTTCGAGTGGAAGTAAAAGGGGCAATAAGGAGTAAGAAATACATTTAATTGACGTAAAGTATGTTTACAATACGAACAATGCATCACAGCTAGACCTCAGAAATGCATCGACAAGTGATTATCCGTTTAATCGTTGAAAGTTACGGCCGTGTAGGTTGTACCACAACAGACATCAACATACGAAAGATTGTCGGACGTGTTCAAGAAAATCCAGTGCGCTAGCGATGTCAGTGGAGGGACGAAGATTCTTACCCTGAGATCCTCCATTGTATTCACAGGATTCTAGTACACGAGTGATTTTAGGAGGCCCAGAAGAAGAAATCCAAGAGACTGAGGCCCGAGGAGTGTGGAGGTCAAGATACGCTGCGTCTAACTCACCTTCCGGGATATGTAGGATGAAGGTGGTTATTCACCACAAACAAAAAAGGAGTTGGAACACCATGTTGCATGAGCCACAAATTCGGTGTGCAGTGACCGTACTCCTCCTTTTATTCTCCTCAAACGAGTGGGAAGTTTGCATACGTGCATGTTTTTTCAACCATACCAAGACACTTTAAATCTCGGCATTCGTTTGGCTCCATGACTACTTTATCGCGATTTTCACCGACTAAACGGAGTTTGCGACTCCACGTTCTATGTTGATTTGTCGCCCCCCCTCATGCTGTCTATTATCATCCCTCTAAATTAGTCTGCTGAATTCGGCAGCAAAAAGTATAATGGTTTAATGGCGAACATAGCAAAAATAAAAACAAGCATTGCATACCATATATCCATTTATGCATTCAAAACCTGTTATGAAACTCTTCTGTGTTATCAGCTCATAGGAGAAAATAATAGATTGCACATTGAACAGTTTTATCTTGAAATTGTCAAGTGGCAATTAAAACCCGAATAATTATTAAAGCTTTATATGTCGTTTTCGTCCTAAGGAAAATTAAAAAATGATTATCGTGGTGGTTGGATTTTTAACAAAGAATAAGATAGCAGATTTAAAAGTCAATTTTTTTAAAATTTGATTTTCTTACTGAAAAACCACTTTTTTTCAGATTAAACAATACAGCCGATTCAACCAAGCATATGTTAGAACCGAGATTTCATTGTAAATTGCGGCCGAAGGGATACATGTAATATGATGAGTAGAGCGTCCTCTGTTGAAAAAATTTCGAACTATTATCTTTTTTCTAGACTAATTTCACATTCTTGTCAAAATACAAGTCTAATTACTGAACTTTCTACCAAGTGGTCCTTTTTTACAAACTTTTGTGAAAGGTAATATAATTACCTTGAATAATAACAATGTCACGGACTCATTAATCAAATTAAAATTTTTAAAATACTAGTCACCATTTTAATATTAACTGCAGAAACCAATACTCATTATTTGACGTCATGACTGTCCACTTAACAAATAACGATCGAGTGTACCCCGTAGATTCTCAAATCGATTTCACTTATAACGTTGTTTGAAATAATAAGGCACCTTACTTTGTGAAAACTAGTCCTTGCATGATGTAATATAAAAATCAGATAAGTGAGGTACCTGCTTAGGCGCTCTTCTCTTGGATTCACATTAAACTGAAATTACGAAAACTGTCAAAAGAATATTTGACATACATTTATTCCATTTTATATTTTCATAAATATTAAAAAATATGTCTTGAAGTGGCACTTAGATTAATTCGAATAAAAACTGTTGGACACCTAAGAACTTTTTAATGGATTATACCTTTTCCAACTTTCTAAAACTGTTCTATCTCTCTCTCATTTCCAATAGATGGCTTTTATTTTCAGACCACTTGATTAAATTGAATCTTTTTTTCACTTAATATAATTAAATTATACTTCTTTAGAAACCTTTGCAAAGAAAATTTGAAAACATTCCCTAAGTGCTTGTCGTTAAAAAAGTTAGAATGATCTTCCAAACTTACAATCATGTATAATCGGTAAAATGATCTAGACATTTAAAATAGCGTAAATAAGAGGAGAAATAGACTGATAGTTCCCAAGGGAGTATTAAATACCTAAAAAGCTTTTACTAATATCGAAACTTTTATTGAAATAAAAGTGTAAGAGAGTATATTAGAAAAAAGTTCTCAGAGAGTATATATTAGAGTTTAGTTGTTCCTAAGAGGTTATTTCTTGCTCAATAACCTAGCGAATTATGCTATAATTGATGTATGGGTGGTGTTTTCTTTCTAATTAAACTTTAGATATTCTACAAACAATGGTGTTTGAAAGCATTTCTTTAAAAAGAAATATTTAATAAAACAAGAACTAGAACAATGCTTAAAAGCTACTTAATAGTACATTAAAAATGTGCGAGAATTTTTTAAATGTCTCTTACAATGCATTTTCTTTTTTATTATATTA
This sequence comes from Trichonephila clavata, assembly GCA_019973975.1. Taxonomy (NCBI): domain Eukaryota; kingdom Metazoa; phylum Arthropoda; class Arachnida; order Araneae; family Nephilidae; genus Trichonephila; species Trichonephila clavata. The sequence continues at coordinate 10,982 of BMAO01036902.1, forward strand.
AAAACACGATATCGTTTTTTAAGCATATATATATACATATATATATGTATGTGTGTGTGTTACCGTTAAAGTATAGAATTCAGTTCTTTAATAGAATAAAAAGGTATTTCATAAAATAACTCGACAAGTCAGTTAAAATATAATTATGTATTACAATTTCTTATTGTACCTAGTTATTCTATGAAATAACTAATGATACACCGTTAAATTGAAAAATAAACAATTTCAACGTTATTTTATTAATTGAAGGATCATAAACAGGTAAAATAGCTTAAAAAATACATTTTAACCTTATTGTGGATGATTAATTGAAAAATAATAAGGAAAAGCCATTGATATATTTTACTATTGCTCATATTGATAACATTGGTTAAAGAGAAAGGGAAAAAAAGTATATGTTGCAGAAATAGTTTAATATTTAATTATTATAAAAAAAAATACATGCCGGGAAGAAAAGCTGTTGATTCATAAAAACATTGTGTAAATTTTTTCAAACAAAGTATTAATTAAAATTTTATGAAATACTTTTATTTTACTTTTTATTATTTATTATAGCTAGGATTGCTGCGATGACACTTTGAATTACATTGCATAATATTTTTGAAACAAGCGCACTTTTTAATATTACACATTTTTTATGAGCAAACATATATAACTGGTTCAAAGAACTTTCGCGAGTGCTGTATTTCATAATTTAAGGTATCCGACTGGTTGCGACAACTTTTTTTTGAAAAAATGGAGATACGGGGATTTTTTGTGATTTTTATATTTATTTGGTATATTTTAAGAAAAAAATCCTAAAATTGAAAAGAGAAAAAAAATTATTATTATTAAAATGGGAAAAAACTGGTAAAAATTTACAAAAAATTACGTAAACGTTGCCCACTCTGTACAAAAATTTTATAAACAAATACTCAATTTTTCAATTTTGATATGTTACTTTATTATTAATGTTTGAAGTGACCTTCAGGATAAGAGATATTTTAATTTTTACAAAAAATAGAGCACTTTATCTTAGTTGTTATACGAAATTGCTTAAAAAAACAGTGGTTATATTCACATAAGGGACTGTAAATTTTGTAATAATGCAGTGATTTATAAATCTGAAGATTAAAATAATTCTACTATTATACAAAACATACACAAAAATTTCAGTAAATTATTTTAGAAACTTTTTCAGGAATCCTTGTCCCCGTTTTAGCATTTTCTGAAAAAACACATTTCGTGTAAAACACATTTTAAAGTTTGAAAGACTTTTTTCTAAATATTAATACTTACCTACAGGTTTAAAATTCCCCAGATTTATACGTAACGCCTTCCTTTTTCTCAGATAATGCACCGTTCCTCTGAGTTTTTTTCTCTTGTTTTTTGTAGTTGGCAATGAATGTCTCTCCGAGTCGGCAATTCTTTCGTCATCAACGTTTGAAAAGCCCTTTACAATGAAACAACCCATTGGGATGTGTAAATGTTCCAACACGAAAAGAATCCCTTTAGATCCATCATTGAACTGTAATACAGCTAAGAATGCGCCAAATTGTAATGTCAGAAGTTCAACAAAAGTTTCTTTTGGGATTATGCTCCACAAAACACCATTAAAACTTTCATTGGCATTTTGGGTCTTTCCATGCAAACATTTTTCGAGAAGTGATTGATCACATAAATCCATATAGGTGTTTTTCACCGTGTTCAATACAGCAGTTGGTAAGCCAGGTGTTCTATGTTTATGCATTTTTCCTTCTTTCTTAACCTTTTGGTATTTGCACCATGTATCGGATCCAGAAGGGCATTGCCCATGCATGGGTTTTTTGTCGGTTGAGCAGCAATGAAAAAATGCAGCAATGACTGCAGTCTGCATGTTAGACAAATTGCCGACATTACTTCGAATAGCAATTCCAAAATAATTTTGAAGTGTGTCTTCTAGTATATATATATATATATATGTCAGGTTTGAAAAGCTTAACTTTAAAATTAAGGGAGTAATAAATAAAAATAGAGCGAACTCTTTATCATCGCGTAAGGATTTGTGGGTAAATAAGCCTATTTAAAGGGGGAGCGAGCGCTGACGAAGGCGAACGCATACTGGAGAGAAGTAACTGGTGGACTCCTGGCCGGAATACCGTCTATTGTTCTATAGTATGGCGCGCCAAAGGGACGCCATGTTGGATTGGACGAAATAAATACGAGTTAACAATAGAAGATGTCTCATCATTTAACCCGCAGGCCTGGGGCCTGTCATATATATAGTATTTCTGTGGCAAAATTTATTCTATCAGGACTATAGTTACCTTAGGTACATAACTATTTTTTCTACATTTTTGTAATATATATATATATAGTATTATAAAATGAAAAAAAAAACATATAATAAAATTGATAATACTAAATTATACCACTAACAAAGCTAGAAGATTCAAACCAAATTTCAAGAAACACAACTATAGAAATTGATGGAAAAGTATATTCTTCAAGGATTAACTAAGCGTAAGTATAGCATGAAACAGAGTTAGAATTTTAAAATGTAAGAAACCAGAAGAGTCAATGGACAAAAATGAAGACCTATTACGATTTCTAAAGTTGTTGCTGAATTAGGACCAGCAACATTAAGGTTGAATATATTTTATGGATCCAACCTTCCCCGTACAGCAGAAAATTTCGACATAATAGCAAAGCATAACCATATTGAAAAGTTAGGCCTAAAACCAACCACGTGTAATTTGCAACTGACAGAAAAATAAAATAAAATAAATTTAAAATATGAAAAGAAATGTTTCTTAACAAGATAAAAATAAAAAATAATTTTGAAAAGGAAAAATAAAGCAAGACTTACATGAAAAAATGCAATCCACAAGGGAGCGGAAAAAAGACCAGTACATTCACAACCAACCACTCTAAATGACGTGTTAAATTGGTAAGACAAGAAACAAAAATTAGTGGCACCACCTAGATAGTTTTAATGTAATTAAACTAAGCAAACAAAAACATATTGAAAATAATAAAAAACAGAAGGATTAAAAAGGAATATATATTCCATTTATTTAAGTTTGTAAGAGGCGTCTAGAATGTTTACTCAGCATTCGAAAGGTACAGACGAGCACTCGGTCCCTGGGAATTATATCAGGGAAATGGTCCTCCGGGTTGGGGGTTAGGTGTGGGGATAACAACTTTAATCCGCAAAAACTCTTATTCAGAAAGCTAATGGCCAAATTATTTACAATCCCAACATATAATATTTACAAACTTAATCCAATGCGTACTAGAACTTGAGGACGACCTAGACTGGACTGCATTGACACTGATTTCAAGACCATAAATGTATGTAACCGGCAACAAGGATTACTGTTTGGGAAAATGTTCTGGAGAAGGCCAGACCCTCCAGTTGCTTTTGGGCGAATGACATGTTGATAATTATGATTAGCTACAAAAATGTTCTTCAAAATATCTCATTTAATAATATTTATTATAATAATTGATTTTTTTCTCAATAACAATAAACTATAAGATTAAAAAAATGTGGTTAATAATTGTAAAAATTATTACTATCACCTTAATAGTTTTAAAATAAATTTTAAGTTATAGAATTATTTGTTATTATATCAATCAGCCTTATTCGTATTTTTTTTAAAATGCAATACTATTTGTGTTATAGCAATTTGGAAACTGATTTCATAAGAATGTTTTTCTGGCTATAGATAAATTTTGTCAAAAACTTGATTGAGTCTCAACTATTATCTATTGTGTGTGTGGGAATGCCGTTGTTATATATAGATTTATTGGAAGGATCAATCCAAACATGTAAAGCAGCTCATATCACCCATTGATAAATAATAAAAATAGAATAGACATTTAAATAAATAAACGGGACAAACTAACATGGGAACAATAGAACAAGTTAAAAACTTAAACAAGAAAAAAAGGAGTATGAGTATTTATTAAGAATTAATGAAAGTCCTGTGTGTTATTCTAATATATAGTTTGCTTATTTCGCCACGTTTTGAGACTCTCTCTTTTAATCTAGTTCTGGGCATATGTTTCGCATCTATAATGCCCGAATTACAAATTTGGAATACACTAGATGGAAGGATGCCTATTTTATTAAGGTGATGTGCCTTTCAATCATGACCTGTTTCCAGTCTGACCTTTGCCACAACCTCTTTATGGAGCCTATGGCAAAACTTTTTACAAGTGTTTTGAATGTTAGCCCAGGATTTGTCTGTTGTTTTACTACCTAGTCAGATATAAGAAATCCACTTATTTCTCAAAAAATATGCTTTTAAATGACTCTGGAGGAAGAGATTTGTTGTCTTGTGTTCCTCTTTTGGCTAGTAAGTCTGCCTTTTTATTAACATCGATACCCACATGTGAAGGGATCCATTGAAAAATGTTTGTTTTGTTGTATATATATATATATATATATATATATATATTGAGAATAACTGACTATTATATGTGTAATAGGATTTTTTTGAAAAATATATACTAAAATACTATATACTACAATATCAGTAATATACAACTTATTTCAATTAACTGAAAATTTAACAATAATAAAAAATAATAATATTGCACTATTGTAAAAAATTAAATACAGCAAATGTGTTAAAATTTTTGTGAGCATATTATCAACATTTTCTATTACATAAATAATTTTTTCCCTTGATATTCATCACGTATTTATACAAAAGAAATCATCCCATACACCATGACCATGATTACGTTTGTTCAAACGTTTGGGAAGCGTTCAATCATTCGTAACTAAATTCAAGAACTATATTTAGTAAAGACTATTCAGTTTAAATAAAGAATCCAATAATATATAACAAACTATTTTGTAAAATATTTTTTTCTTGAAGAATTAAAAATCCACCTCAAAACTTTTATTTATTTTTGAGTACCATTAAAATGAACACAAAGTTAAAAATAATTTGCTTATGAATAACTTCTTAAAAGTTTTAAGAATATCTTTAGTAATTTCATGACTTAAAATCAGAGTTCTTAAAAAAATAGGAACTTCCTTTGAACTTTTATAGACGCAATTTTGTTAGATTAACAATATTACATTTAGTCTTTCTATTCAATCATTTAAGTGTTTCACTCAGAAAATTATTGATTTAAAAATATTTAAAAATATTTTGTATTTATCTACAATAAAAATGAGAATAATTATTATATAATTAATTTCATACAAAAATAAAACAAAAAAATATTTCAAGCCTTTTTTAAAAATATATATATATAAATGACTCACTACTAATATTATAACAATGCCTATTTTCTCATCTCATAAGCCAGTATGAATGAGATAAATTTGCTGACTCATATATACAATAGTGTTGCATTGCATATATGTTCACTTAAAAGCAATTGAATTATAGATACCTGCTTAGTATCATGATGATGATTCACTCAGAGCAATGAAACCACCACTAACTGCAATTCACAAATGACACCGTTCTAGATAATGAAGGCAATTTATCTTGGTGTACAACACCGGCGGTGTTTGGAAGACAATATGATCCACAGTTTCTGTATAACCTTCCGCAGTTTGCGAAGATTTGTGGTCGAATCTCTTCCTAGATGGCGCCCAAAATGTATTTGATTGGTTTGATATCAGGTGACTATATAATTTAGAAAATAAAGTATATTTATAAATTGTCCACATGATATTATTTGGGATCGTTGATACAGTGCATTGTTTTGTTGAAGAACTAGATCTTCAGCCGGTTGCTGAAGTCACAATAAAAGAAGCACAAGGGGTTTTCAGGAATAATATGATAGTGATGATCTTTGAGAGACTAATTTACGCATAATATTGGTCCTATTTAAGGCGATATGGTACCCTAAATATCGTCAAACAATCGATTTTTTTTATTGGCTTATACGATACTTTTAATTCTTCTAAATGTGTCTGCAAAATTTCAGAGCTGTAGCTGTATTTTTTCATTGAGTTATTTATCCATTTTTGCTGCATGACTGTAGACTAAACAAAGCTGCCACGCCCACTTTTCAGATCGTCTGCTATAAAACAGCCTGATAAATAAGGAACAATTTTTTTTATTCCAAGCTGACTAGTGTTTAAACTTAAATGAAATCATTGCTTTGTTTTGATTATACGACAGTTATGCTACTGGGTTTTATGTGAAGTTTTGTTCTTGCAAATTTAGTTATATTTTTGTACTGTTTGTCATAAAGAGAAAGAAAAGTTGCTTTACGACAAGGAATTTAGCGTTTTGAAATAGTTTTCATTTAACAATTTAATTTGTTTTCTCCAAAAAGTTTAAAAGTGTAACATGCCTAGGCCTAAAAGACATACTAAATCTGCCACAATGAAAGCTTTGAAGAGGTGGTTTCCAGATGCAAAGACAAGTTCAAAAGTTTCTCAAAACACTAACTTGAGGTGTGCAAAATTTGAAGAAGAATGCAAGAGTTTTTTTCGTTTGGATGAAAAATTAACTGGTAAATCCAGATCTCCAACATACGTCATTATTGATAAAAATGCATTAATGAATCTTTTTAAAAATACTCTATGTAATACTTGCAGAAATGCTTCTTTGCGAGTAAATTTTGAAAGAGCCTATGGATTTTGTGAAAATATTCAAGTTGTGTGTGATTCTTGCGCTAATATTATTAATGAAATGAAAACTTCTGAGCAGATTTGTAATGAAAAAAATGGACTAAATCAGCCATACGATATTAATTTGCGAGCTACACAAGCATTTTTGAGTTTCGGACGTGGATATCAAGCTCTTGAAAAGTTCTGCATGTTTATGAATATGCATTTAATGTCCAGCAGAACTTTTAACACTTATAAAAGGATGTTGCATTCTTCATTTGTGAAAGCATCCGAGAAACATTTCCATCACATCAGAAGTGAAATTAAGAAAGCATACAATGCAGAAATAAGTGGTGTAACCAATATTGCTGTTTCCTTTGATGGTACTTGGTTGACCAGGGGGCATGCATCTCAGATTGGAATTGGCTGTGTCATAGACATGCTGACTGGATATGTTGTTGATTTTAAAGTGATATTTAAATATTGTAAAGCGTGTGAAATAGCCAAAGGTGAACTTAAAAAAAATTCCGCTGAGTACGAGATTTGGTTTAACGGACATAAGGATTCTTGTAGTGCAAACCATTGTGGCTCTTCAGGTTCGATGGAAGTCCATGCAGCATCAGAATTGTGGACGAGATCTGAAAAGACTGGATTTAGATACACTACAGTACTTTCAGATGGTGATTCCAAAGCGTTTCAACATCTGACTGAATCAAAAGTCTATGGAGATGTTAAAATAAACAAAGAAGAGTGTGTGAACCATGTGCGCAAGCGACTAGGCACAGCTCTCTGAAAATGTGTAAAGGAATGGCGTTCAAGAGGAGTTACTCTCGGTGGAAAATCTTATGGCAGTTTGAAAGATGAAACCATAAAAAAGCTTACGCAATATTATCAGAATGCCATTTTAAGCAACAAAGGCAATGCCGAAAACATGAAGACTGCCATATATGCTACACTATTCCATAGCATTTCCACTGATGAAAAACCCCAGCACTTTAAATGCCCTTCTAGTCACGAGTCTTGGTGTTTTTATCAGTCAGCTATTGCAAACGGTAGAAAACCAGGTTCGCACAAAAAACTGGTAAAAACACCAGTGAATGAGGCTCATTTGGCAAAAATATTACCAATTTACCAGAGACTTGCTTCGAATGATTTATTGGAGCGTTGCATTCGGTGCATGACTCAAAATTCCAATGTAACGCTGCACAGCATTATTTGGAGTAAGTGCTCTAAAATATCATCCGCATCATTGAAACGAGTGATATTGCAGTTTGTGATGCAGTATCTGAATTTAACGTTGGATCTTTGCAAACACTTGAATTTATGCAATAAGAAAATAAAATTTATCTGAACAGCATAGCAAAAAATTAAGCAATTTATAAAGATTTTAGAAGAGTATATCAAAGAAAAAGAAGAAAAATAATGTTGTACAATTTGGTGCAAAAAAAAATCAAACTAGCTCGTAAACGCAGAGAGCAATTCATTCGTGAAAAAGAAGGTGTTTCTTATAAAGCAAGAAATTTTTAAATTGTTGATCACGTATGCAATATTTTAATTTATTTTATTTATATTTACTATATTATATTATATTTTAATTTTTATAACATTGATTGAATGCTAGAAATTTAACAAAATTTTATTTGTAAGAAAAGCAATTGCAGTCAACAGTGAAACTTTGAATTTCTCGTAGTTATGCACACTTTATTTTAGTAATGCTTTATTTCCCATATCTGAAATTTCAACATGTAATTACTATAAAAAATATTCAAGAAACTTATTTAAGCAAATTATTGGTTGTAAATTTCCAATTTTTATATATTTTATTTGTGAAACATTATTCTTTATAAAAAGCTTTAAATTAAAAAGTTTTTTTTTTTTTTTTTGCATTTTCTTCCATTTCGGAACAGTTTTTAATATATTAAGGCTTTTAAAATTGTGAATTAAATAGTATGAATATTTGTGTACATGTTGTTCATTATGGTAGCATAGAACTGTGCAGGGAATTAACTCTGAAAGTGTGTGTTTAATTTTTTAAAAAAATTGTTAAGGTAACGTTTTATGAAATATTAACCTTTTTGTTTATTTTCTTTTATATATTCATTATACAAGTATATTCTTTTATTCATATAAATTTTTAAAAAAACTTATGTTAAGCAGTTTGAAACAAACTAATTAACATTCCATAAAAGTTTCAGATTATTGGAGGAATTTTTTATCATGCTATTCAAAGAATGAAAACTTTAAACTCATTTTTTTCCATGTTTAATTTTTGTACATATACTGTTATTCAAAACCCTAAGGCTTTTTTGATAATTGAAGTAAGGGTTTGAAACTTTTTATACATGTTCTGATATGTATGTTTTGTAAAATTGTGCATGGAATTAGCTATAACATGTTTAGTACTTTTTCTAAAAAATTTCAAAAACAAAATTTATGTTTTTTCGAGAATTTTTGGAAGTTCAACAATAAAAAAACTTTAAAAAAAATTAAAGAGCAGCAGCAGAAAAAAACCGATGCACAGTTTTATGTAGTATATTATAAGGTACTTGGAAAAAAATTTTGAAAGAAAAGAAACATATTTAAAAAAGCCTTAAGAATTTAAAAAATGTTTAAAAATTTTAAAAAAATTAAAATTTTACAAACATTTTGCAAGAAATTAAAAAAATTTTCTATGGAATTATTATTAAATATTAACCTTTATAAAATACAATTAAAACCAAATGTCAAATATTAAAAATAAAAAAAATGTAAAGATGGTACCATGTCGCCTTAAGCTGACATAAAACGTTTCTAGACAAGAATTCTGGTGTAACAAGCCCTCCAAGCAAGAAAGACTAATCGTTGTAAGGAATTTTTCCCGTACTCACATCTTGCAATCGACATGTATCAACGTAATTTTAAATTCCTCAGTCCGGTAATATGTTTGCATATATCCAGCTAAATGAAGCTCGCGCAGTTATTTTAATCTTAGCAAATTGTTATTTGTGGTCATTAAAAATATTTTGTCTTGTACAAAGCAAACAGATGACTATATAGTGTGGGTGTTAATACTTTTTGTGACTAGTGTAAAATTGCCAAGTATTCTCTTGCATTGTGGGATGTCGATTCAATGCTACAACTAATGTGAGAAATTAATTTTCTCTTTCTTCCACAAGACACGCTTTCAACGATCAAATACACTTAGATCTTACTTCTAGCTTATTCTGCTGTTTGTAATTTTAATCTTTGCAATCATTTACTTAAGAACAAAATTGTCTCTCTCTCTCTCTTTTTTATTCGATGCTACAACTAATGTGAGAAATTAATTTTCTCTTTCTTCCACAAGACACGTTTTCAACGATCAAATACACTTAGATCTTACTTCTAGCTTATTCTGCTGTTTAGAATTTTAATCTTTGCAATCATTTACTTAAGAACAAAATTGTCTCTCTTTCTCTTTTTTTATTCGATGCTACAACTAATGTGAGAAATTAATTTTCTCTTTCTTCCACAAGACACGTTTTCAACGATCAAATACACTTAGATCTTACTTCTGCATTTATCTACTTAGATTTTATATCTGAACTTTTCTAAGAATAAATTCTCTCTCTTTCTCTTTTTTTATTCGATGCTACAACTAATGTGAGAAATTAATTTTCTCTTTCTTCCACAAGACACGTTTTCAACGATCAAATACACTTAGATCTTATTATTGCTTTTCTGCTGTTTAGATTTTAATCTTTGCAATCATTTATTAGAACAATTTTTCTCTTCTTTTTTTTTCGATCTACAACTAATGTGAAATTAATTTTCTCTTTTTCAACGATCAAATACACTTAGATCTTACTTCTGGCATATTATACTACTTAGAATTTTCATATCTGAAGCCTTTTCCTAAGAATAAAATTCTCTCTCTCTCTCTTTTTTAAAGTATCCACATATGTTTCATTTTAAAATCAGAATTGAAACATGTTTTAACATTTTACATAGCCCTACGAATTATATTATAATAATTAGAGATTACAAACAATTTAGTTAATTTCAGAATAATCGAGTGATTTAATAAATATTTCATTACGGAACGTTTAAATGCAGCACCTCAAGTTTGAAAGCACAGCTTAAGAAAAACTCGAAAGCTTTGTTGTCAATCATGTTCAAATACATCTAAAGGCTTCTTTCTTGATTCAAAGATTAATTTTATCAAATTTGTTACAAATTCAATATTTGATTTGAAATATTGCATGAAAGGTAAGAGATAGATGGAGTAGTTTAAATGTTGCTATTGTAAACTCATCAATGGAACATACATATATTTTTATTGTACGTCTTTAATAATGAAAAATAAAATTTATAAAATTTTATATTTCCAATAAATATGAATTCCAATTATATTTTATATTCTGAGATTTTTTAAAAATCCTGCATACATAGAGACAAATATAATTTAAATAAAATTTAATGAACATTATTTTTAATAATAATAATGTTCAATCTACTTTAAATTCAAAGCTCATAAACATGTCTTTATAAATATTACATTTTATAAAAAGGCATAAAAGTATTTATTTTCTTAGTAATTAAATCATTCACTTTTCATTGTCTGAAAGGATCTTATATACCTACCAAAAGAAATGAAATAATAACTAGTTTATTTATTATCTATTAAATATTAATCTGTAAGAAAAATGCGAGTCTTCCTAACTAAAATGTGAGGAAGAAGACAAGATAAATTTTTTTCAAAGAACATTCTTTCAAAAGAACTATGAAAGGGTTCACTTTTTATTTTCCCCCACCCTTCTCCCCTTGATCTCTGGAAAACTTATTCTGACGTTGAAAATATTATTAAATCAAATAATCAAGTACTGCCGATAACGCAGTTCCTTTACCAGCCAACATTTTTTGTTAGACGTCCAAATTTATTTGTCCCTTTGGGGATTTATTATATTAGATTCCTTTGTTAATGCAGCATTTCATTTGTAAAAACAAACACAGGATCTTTGACTGCCCACCCTGTTCCAAGACTGAAAGAATCCGATTGTTATGTCAAGAAGGAATTTCTTCGAACGTTGATTAAATCTGTTTGTAAACAATATTGGAAATAACGTATTTAATAAACAAAGAAATAGAGCTAATTTATCTTTTGATTTAAAAAAAATAAAGAAAGTTTTAGTGACCCATTATAGTAATGCTAATTGAGTTCAAGAAATGTGAAGCTTAAATAGAGTTCATTTTTTAATTAATTTGGTTAAATGATAAAATCAACATTCTTTAGAATTTCTTTTTCAATAGAAAATTAATATAAATTTTATTATGTAATAAAACCAATTTAGTGCGATTTCCTGGAAAATAAGTTTTTATCTTTCAGCTGGAATTTCAACGTTCTATAGCTTTTTGTTGTTGAGAATTCGTGTATAAATATTGTAATATAGATTCTAAAATTCTAGCACTTGCTTCTATTTATTGTGACTTCGGTTTGTGAGTACAGTGAGTTTAAATAATATCGATATTTCTCTCACAGAGATCCTATCTTCTATGTAACTCGGGCAAAAATGTTAGGAGATTACATGAACTACAGTCTTCAATTTATTGCTTAAAAGTTTTTTGAATGAATTGAAATAAAACGCAATCTGGCGTATAATGCGCACTTTTAACACACAAAATAAAATCGAAATTAATTTAAGTGTGTGCGTTATACGCCGTGTATAAATGTGAGATGCTTAAAAATAAAAAATAAAAAGATCAGCATAGAAAAAATTAACCTCTACATTTTTCGAAATACTGTTTATTTAACAGAAATGCCATACCTTATGAACCTAACCAAATGTACTATTTTTTTTCTAAAAATTTGGATAATATTTCGAATAAATGACATCAAAACAACAGCATTCAGCACGTACATTTCAGGTTTGCTCGGGGAAAAAAAGTGCGCGTTATACGGCGAATACACCTAAAAATTGAAAGTTACAGCTGGAAAGTATTAGGTGCGCGTTATACGCCGTATATTACGGTAGGTTTTACCATATTTATTAAAAGTATATTTATATAAATGTATTAAAAATAAGGAGAAAATATTTTAACAAAAGTATTTTAAAAATATATTTTATAATTGTATATAACTGAACAATTTTTTTAGCCCCTTTTTTTCAGGGAAGATTTCTTTATCTCCCATGTTTTTTTTGTAATTGTGTTTTCCTTTTTATTGTAGTCATTTCAAATGGCAAGTAAAATAACTTAAAATTGATTTCCTGAACATTTTGCTGAATTACAACAAAATAGCAGAGATAAAATTAAGTTTGTTCTTGGAACTAAGGAAGCTGTGGAACTAAGTTTCTATGATTAGTACTAATTACATATAGTTTTGAATATTCTAGTAAGTTTTCTTTTTTGTAAATCCATGCTGTTTCATCAAAAATATATTAAATTAAATGTTATTATTTTAGCATTTAAAGGCTCGTAGAAACCAAAAAGCTGGAGTTGCGAGTCACGCAATTAGAGTTGCTTCTGTGCATTTACACGTTGAACTAATTCCAAGAAATACTTCTCGTGCATAAGGGGCTTCAGAATGTGCTTCTTTATTTCCAAGTAGTAATGTGTTCTACATGATTTTGGGGAATAAAATTTAAAGTTAGTTTCATTAACTTTTCATTTTGGCCGCTCTTAAGCATTCTGGATTCTAATATCTCTAATGTCGTTCTAGAAAATCCTGAACACAATTTCGACACCATATTTATTGGAATCTAAATCGCCATCAATTCTAAGCCACACCCCAAATTTTCAACGTGTTCAAAAATTTTTTTTAAAAAATTAGTGTAAAATGGTTTATTGATATCCGATATTTATATACAAAATTTAAAAAAAAAATATCAATAAAAACCAACAAGATAAGATAATTTTTAATTTATTTTGCTGTTATTAAAAACTTTTAAAATGATACATGGACTTGTAATTACTCTAACCGTGAGTATTATGTTCAATTCTACTCGTCTGAGAGACAAAGTTCCCTGCCTTCGGTTCTAAGCCGCAACCAAATTTCAGTAGAATTAACGTTGGAAAATAGTGCTCATTAGATTCGAATAAATACCGTAGTTTGATAGTGAAAATGTTTGGTTACGGATGGCAATGTAGCTTAATTTTTAAACATAAATCAATAAGCCAGAGTAGAAAAGAAATTCATAGCAAGTAATTAATGTTCATACTAAATTTATAAAATTTATATTTTACTGAAAAGTACCACACGAACGCAACTTTTCAAGACATGGTGTGAAAAGATGGATATTCATTAATAAGATAACATTTAGTTTGGAAATTATACCAAATTTCAATCGAACATTTTTCTTCTTACAGTTAGTATAACACTCGTCTTATAGTTAATATAATTCTCTTCTTATAGTTTGTGACGGGTGCTTACGCGTTTCACTAACCTTCTCTCAAAATCTTTTAAATTGTATTTATTTTAACCAATTCCCACTGAGAGCTAAAAGTGTCACTTATGCAAATAAGATAGTTTCGGGTTTAGCGAGTTCGAAAGAGATATAAAAGGGAGAAATGAAATGAAAAGATGAGGATGACTACGTGTTTTGATAGAGGAGTTAACTGCGTGATTGATTAAGAAGGTGATTCTAGGAGATTAGTTTAACTAAGTGAAGTTTGTTAGCTGATGGAAGATTATTGAAAAAGATTCATTAATTCGGTTCGGACGTAACTGAAGATATCCAGGATTGTAACCGCTCCATAGATTCTACAAGTATTCAAGATTCCTTCTTAAAGAGATATCAGGTCTGTGATTTTTATAGATTAGATTTAAAGGCGTAGTTTGATTGTATGCGTTATTCCCCGTGGTATCAGTTAAGTGTTCCGTCGTTCATAATTGAATTCTGATCTCACTCCACTATTATTTGTTGTTCTTAAAGTTTGATTAATATTTGTGTATTTCTATCATAAGGAATAATAAATAGTCGTGATTTATTATTTATGTAGTTATTAATTATGAATCCAACATATCCAAATTTAGATAATGTGCAAAGAGGAATTAATAATCATAGGGGTAGTGAGAGACTACGACAAGATAGCATAACAAATTTCCTTCCCGAAAGGTATTAAATCAATTTCTAAAATACATAATGATACCGTATACCTTTCTAGAAAAATAACTATGTATCTAAAAACAAATTATAGGTTTCTCAACAACACATGGATTAACCATAAATTAATTAAACAATTTGGCTTCTTATTTGACAAGACGGAATAGATAATGGCAATATAAACGTGCGTCTTAGCCATCGTGTGTATTACCCTAAATGGTGCTGCGGAAAATAACGTTAAAATTATCACTGAATCCACTATTAGCGTTTCTTTTTTAGAAAATCTGATTATCCTATTCCACGTACAAGCAACTAACTCCTCTCGTGCGTGTCTCTTAGCTTCCTGGCGTTCTACTTCGCACTGATGCATTGTACGAGGCGAATTACTGCTCGAGAACTAACGAGTTTTTCTGCCCACTGGTCCAGAATTTTAAATCCTCTTGTAAACCAAATTTAGGTCAATGTAAGCGTGTGCTGACTCCCCTCATTGTTTACTAAAAGTACCTTAACTCTCTTATGAAAATTAAGACGTGGATACTGATTTCATGAACGTTACTATGTGTTGGTAAAGATATTTTTGTTTAATGTTTGTCTGATTCTTTAAGTAGTCATGCACGGAATGAGGGAAGGAATAATAAAATATGGAAGGCATTAGGATTCTTTTACATTCAAGCTAAAATTAAGTAATTATATATATATATATATATATATATATATATATATTGATAATAATTACAATTAAATATGAATTTCTGACCATAATAGTTTTAGAGATTTTAATATACTTATTATGTGTATTCCTAGATTTAAAATTTATTGACAAATAATTGTACTGTACATCGGTGCTTCGCAAACTTTTAATATTTTTGGCCCAATTTTCAACTATAATTGGCATCGCCCGCCCGCATACGATAACAATGTTTTGAATGCAATAATAATGAACTTTGATGCTAAAGCTACACTACGACCTTGATTATAAATCGAACAAATTATCAAGATATATATATTAAATTTTGTATTTTTAACTTTTAAGTAAGATATATTTTAAATAAGTTACTTTTAAATAATCTTTTTTATTTTCAAATTTTTGACATGTACGCACCCCACGTAGGATTGTCACGATCCCCAACTTGAGAATCCCTGAAAAAAAATAATTTAAACTTTGAAGTGTAAATGAAGCATTTGATAATTTAAGATTAAATTCAAATGCATGACTTCATAAAAAATTTTATATGATATGTAAAATAATCTTTTTTTAAGAACTGGAGGAATTTCAGTGTTTAATTTATAATCCATTTTTTCCAAGAAACATTTTGATTTATTTGAATAAAATACTTCCGTTTGTTATACTATACAAACAAATGCTTACTTCGTTATATAGTAACTAATAACAATGTTTCAAAAAAGTAAATATATTATTAAAATTTTGTCTATATGTGTCTATCTATAGTTTAAATCTCCGAACTAAGGACTTGAACTGGCTAAAAAAAACTTTGAGCTATCTGATTGAAACTTCTCTGCAGCACCTGAACTCATGTCAACAGCTTGTTTGTTACTTTTAATTTAAACTGATTACAATACGAAATTGTTCATAAATTTGTTAGTGTTAAAAGGGGCTGCTGATCTTTCTGACATGGAAAGTATTATTAGGTTATTTTTACATTAAAAACCTGGAGTTCTCCGCACACACACACATATATATATATATGTGTGTGTGTGTGTTTATTTAAAATTAATTATAGCTCTTTTCAGTATATATATATTTAACATCATAATTTCATTTTCTCATTGCTCATTTCTAAAGTCACAGCTCATTACACTTCATTTATATTTTAGAAATGTGAATAGAAAATAAATAAATACACATTTGAACATCCAATATTGACTCGGAACAAACAGTTAGATAATCAATATCTGAAAAAACAATCGATATTTGAATTTTACCTAGTATGAACTGAACATTTTCTGTATTCTCTGATGAAGCAATTACTAGCTAGCTTTGTACTGAGTAGCTTTGTCTGATTGTTTTCAAAAGAAATATAAATCCCAATTTTGGTAACTTTTCCCCGAAAATTACATCCATTGTATTTCAGTTTACATTATTGTAATGTTAGAAAACATTCTTGTTGATTGTTTTCTTGTTCGTAAAAATATGTTTTTTTATACTGCTTATAAATTTTATATTTGATAAACCTTTAGCAGAGGCGTAACGTGCACCCCCGCAATTCCAGCATCTTAAGGGGCTCAAGATTCTAGGGAGCACAAAGCCTGATTGACGTCATTTACCCTTTGATCACCCTTTGTAGGATTCAGTTTGGGGCTCAAAACCTTATATAATCTTCGTTATGTCACTGATATTTGGTATGTGGCATTCTTTTCAAAATTTCGAACGTTAATAATTTTTGCTTTTCATATTATCGTCAATATTAAAAATTCCAAAACTTATACAATCGATACCAGTAAAAATATAACTAATTTAAGCCTTTTTATTGTCTAATAGAAAGTTATTTAATTATTAGTTTTAACGTAACCGAATTATTAATATAAAAAACATAATTATTTAGCCTGAGTTACCATAAGATATATGGTAACAATTGGTAATATTGGATCAATTTAGAAACATTTAATAATGATCAAAAAAGTTCCATACATCTGTCTAAATATCTTCTGGAAAAATATTCAAGAAATAAGCTCAATATTAATATACACATTCCTTCAATTTATTAAATATATTAGGCAATTCACTTATATTAATAAAGCTCGAATTCCAGATAAAGAAGACAAGTATCCTCAATAATAATACTTTATTGATACATCAAGCAAGCTTCAAGATCGGTTTCTCGATACCATATCAGTTTACAAGCAAAAAAAGAACAGTAACATCGATTTACAATTAGTCTTCTGCTTCTGTTCCATTAATTTTTATTTACGACACGTTATCTTTTCTATAAATAGAAACTATTCCCGTTTTAACTCTTCCCAAGAGATGAGGAACGATATTAAACACGTTTCAAACTCACATCTTTCATTATGTTCAAGAGTACTTGTTTGTAGTGTCGATATATTGATTGTCATTAATTACAAGAGTCGACTTTGGAGAGTGTTTGGTTTAACAGTCGTAAAGAGGTTTGGGTAGGAGCACCCTTGGTTGTTGCAATATGTTTATAATTAATCAAAATATGTTCGTAATACATTGGGAGGTACATTTTTAGAAATTTTGATTAGGCTTCGTGTATTTAAATGATGAAAACGTATTGTTATATTTCTCTTCCACTTTAATAAAAAAAAATGTTGACTTTTTCATTCTTTTGTTAATTTTCTGTGCAAACAAGAAGATAATCTGCCATTTAAATTGATTTAATTTGGAAAGAACGCAAAAATAAAATTTTAAAAAATCCTAGAAGCTATTAATAAAGCTTTTTTCGTTATATGTGCTTGGCTTCTGTAACCGTGTGGCCATCGTAAGTGACGATATCGCTTGCAGTTTTGAAACCAAGTGCCACTGAAGACTTCTCACGCAAAAGGATACTCTAGCAGGCCCCTCTCCAAAATACCACACCATTTATCGCACGATGCCACCAAGTACTCTCCGAGTACACACGGATTACGTGCTCGTTAAATCAGTGGATACGAATAGTGTCGCCATCTATCGTGAGCAAAATCGTACTGTCAACTCCATGGACTCAAAGCTTAGGCTAAACGACAGGCGTATCTCTAGCCCGTTGCCATGATGAATTTCGTGGGCCTCAATCTGACTACGTCAGACAGTTGGCATAAGCAACAACTGATACTGCTATTTTAAATCATACTAAAGAGATTCGAATAGAGGTGGGAGCATTAAATGTTATTTTTAAGACAAATGTATTGTTCAACTAAATGAAACATATGAAGTTTAAGCAATGAAACATTTAGAGAGACTAAATTTTCTCCTTACTTTGAAGTATTAAAATATATTGCTTTATTTATAAAAGGCATCCCTTGAGATACCAAAAATTTTCATTTGCACGTCTAGTATTCAATATTAAACTCTTAAATTGTTTCTCTATTACACGAGGGAGCAATTTCTTGAGAATGCATTTCCCTTCTTTTGTAATTTTACTCATCCTGATATATTATTTATCTCAATGTTCTTTTTGAAAGAAATAAAGTTTTTACGTGCACCTTTACGTCAAGGAATAAATTTCAATGAAGAAATTTACTTGATTTATAGAAACTTAAGATATAGTTTTTTTTTCTCTATATATAATACACAAATTAAGATTAACCAAAATAACAAATTTGTTCCATTTTTAAAAGCGAATTATTAAGAAGAAGATATAAAAAATAATAAAAAATTATCATGTAATCCTTCAATAGAAAAGTATAGTGCAGTTTAGCAGAAATTTACTATTACGCCATACCAACTCAAAATAAATCCCTTCATAGCAGTGTTGAGAATTATGTTATATCATACTCTTACAGTATTTGTAAGTTTAATGAGATTAAAATACTTTTTTGTGATATACATAAATATATATATATATATATATATATATTCTTTAAAATTAAATTTCTAATAGTTCTCAGTGAAATGTCAACACGTAATAATAATAACAACTTTTTCTTGTTAAATTTGTTATACTGTTAATCGAAAGAGGGTGTAACATGTTTCATAAATTAATAATGCTATATTTGATTTAAATACAATTATGTATGTTTGAGGAATCATTTTAATTTCTACTTTAACTTCTTTTTTCACTATTAAGATTTTTAAATGTATATATATATATATATATATATATAGACTTAATAATATTTTATTATAATTTACTAATTTAAATTTTTTGTGGTGCTACTATACTCCATTGTATCTGGCAGGAAACATAATTTGTTGCTGTACTCACGAAGTAAGTTTTATCATCAAGTTTTATTGCATCGATTTTAACTCTGTACTAGCAATTAATTATAGTCTATAATTGTATCTTCATATATTAATAGTATTGTGTTTTTCCTATCTAATATTTCATTTTTTTAATATCCCTTCCTTTCCCTATGGCCTAGAGTTTAGGTAAATTAAAGGTGAAGATTGGCTTGGCACAAAACTTTATTTAAACCAGCGATCTTTGTCCCTAAGGCCAGGAGTTACTGTTGTACTACTGTATATAACATTTCTTACTATCTAGACTAATTATACATAGGTTTTATAACTACAGTCGACTCTCGACAATTGAAACCTTCGATAATACGAACATCTCGATAATTCAAAGTATATGCTCAGTCCCTAGAAAAACTCTGGATATTTTGAACTAAAACAATACGTTTTGGTACACTCAATGTTTCGAAGTAAAACTGTGGCTGACCAGATTAAAAAACACTATAATTCAAATTATCTCATAAAACCCTCGACAATTCCAACACTCATTATTATCTTCAGTCCTGTAATAAACAGGTTGGAGCTTACAACTTTTGCGTTGTTCTATCGCTGCGTGTCTCCCCTGTAACGTAGCCCCTTTGATAACTATTTGTCTGCTAACCCTTCTTAATGCTTTCCGATTCCTCAGGCGAAAAGACACTTTTATTGTATTCATTCCTTTGAGTGGACAATAGACCAACTACACCTGTTGTCAGTCATCCATTTCTTTCGTTTAACACGTGGCTTTGCTACACATGTGTTCAGAAAGGATGGTTCGCCATTGTGAAGAGATGCGTTGGATTATGTATGAATGTAATCTTTCAATACAGGACTTTTAACTTCTGTAAAATATCTATACTGTATAATACGTACTTTCTTAAAATACTTTAAAATAATTTTATACATAAGTACGATTGTTGTTTTATTCCATGATTTCAAATTTAAATGTGTTAGAAAAAATATTTATCTTCGTGTATTTCGGGAATTTTTTCTACCCTCTTGATAGTTCGAAGTTTTTCATTGGACCCTCCAACTTCGAATTATCGAGAGTCGACTGCATTTATATATATTTTTGGAGTATATATATATATATATATATACCAATTAATTTTAATCAAAAATACCCAATTAGTTTTTTAATAGATATTTGAATAAATGAATTCTAAATAGTAAGGATTAAATTCCCATAGTTTATTAACAGTTTATTATTATAAATTTATTATTCTTCCTAGATAATTATAGATACTCCCTTTTCTGATTTTAGGTAAAATTACTGTCTTTAAATTTAATTTAATTTATATATTTTTTAAATCATATAATCTTTGTATCCCTAAGATAATGGTGGTATGTTTACAATTCTTAATTTATTATTTCTATTCTTTTCATACTTTTGATAAGTGCTACTTTTCAGCCATTGCTTTGCTTTGAATATGTATTTGGGTCCAGAATCTTGCAATAACTTTTTAATTCAACTCAGATTTAGCGCGGGCTTTGCGTTTCTGTATGCAATTTTTAGGTAAGTTACCTTTTCCTCATAATGGATTTAGATTTCCTATCCATTATTTTCAATAGGTTTTTGCTTAGTATTATTAACTGAAAGCTGGAAAGTTGGCTAGCCACAAAACATGTTCAACCCCACTTTTATATATAAAAAAAATTATATGTAAGTTGTCCTAAGTCAGCAATGTTGATAATACTGTAGCATCCATTATTTTATATTTAACTATTATTTTAATTTTTCATATTTCCTTTTAAATTATGTTGTCTGGTTGTCTTGAAATTTCAATTATTTTCAGTTTTAATCATGTTTATTCATCTCTCTCTTGTAGAGAAATTTTGATTATATATATATATATATTTGGGTTACATGCAATATTTTTGTATTTAATAATCTTAATGGAAGTATTTTATAAATCAATAGGTTTTGTCACAAAATATTTTATTAAGAATAAATATTGCTTTTATAAATAACGGATAATCCTTCATGATTATCGAAAATTAAATTACATGCCACACCAAGTTGAGTCTAACAGTATCTGACTTGATAGTTATTCGAGCCATTAGACTCATAAATCAAATTAATAAAGTTTGAAGTTTTAGACATAGGACAAGTTAAATTGATGTATATAAATACTGTCATTAAATTTCTTTTGTAAAAATTAAATATAGAAAACGTCTTGACATGTTTATGTACATGGATAAGGAGGCCATAATAAGCTTATAATAGGTTTTTTATTATATTATTATACGTATGATATTATTGCTATTAAATTAAACAGTTACTTACAAACTATTACAAAATAAGTAAAAGACGAATTTTTAAAAATATTTACCTTTAAAACAATTATGTTTAGTTTTTTTTGTTGCTTTAGAGCAGGGGGAGACTTTTTCATGGTACGAGCTACGTCTAATTTTTTCAAGGTGTTGTGGTCCACCCAGAATCAGCAGCAAACACAAAGGGAGGGGTGAGTGAGAGAATATTAACGTCGCACTGATTAGCAACACGAGGGCTTTTGGCGACGGTCCGCGTAATTTTGAACCATGGTCAAGTGACGCGGATGACACCTGAGCTGGCACCTTTTCTCTTAACTACCACACCACCACGGGAGGACGTTTGAGCCCTCGACAGATTTAATGTGCATCGCTCCCCTACACGGCGGGTCTTTAGTGATACTAGGATCGAACTCATGACACGCTAGCCATGATCCGATGCCTAGACCACTCGGCCACCGCGGCCCACAAAGGGAGGGGATCCACGGGTCTGGACCCTCCTATATAAATCATGATTTTTTTTCCATTGATTGTAATCCCTTGTATATAGTACTCAAAATTTAATTATTTGTTATTAATGTTTTTTATTAATGAATGCTAATTATTTATTCAATAATTCATTTCTTACTGTTCTTTGTTCCCGACAATCTACAAAATGAATATATATATATATATATATATATATATATGTTTGGCAGCGTATTGGAGTAAGATATGAGAATGGTAGATATTCGAACCTAGGCCACGGCGACCTTGGAAAAATTCACCAGTGCATCCACTGCCCAGGGTCGTAGGTGTAGTGAGGTAAGGGAAAATTCAACAATATTTATTATAACTTAATAATAAATTCGAAATATGTATTTACCTATGTAAATAAAATGAAAAACTCACTTTTTTGGAACTGCGCTTAAAGCAAAACTCAAAATTCAAGCATAATAATAATAGCCACAATTATAATAATATCTAATGATGCATTTATTATCAAAAAATTCAAAATACATTAAAAATAAAACATTTTCATTTTAAGCTAGTTTTCGTAATTATATCTATTTTAAGACTGGGTACTGTCAGCCAGTAATTGTATGCGGAAATATTAATTTCCGTATACAATTACTGAAGGCTGATCTTCAGGCGGTCACTCCAAATTGTTTTGGCGGTCCACCAGTCGATCGCGATCGACTTAATGTCCACCCCAGCTTTAGAGGAACTATTGATCATTATATTTCTATGATATTTTCTTAAATGAACTGTGTTACAATTTTTGAATTTTCGACACTTCTGCGGAAATTTGACTGTTGTTTCCGGTAACAAATCTTATTCTTCAGAGAATGTTACAAGATTAAAACTTTTCTCTTTAAATCAATCAGTTTCATGTTTTATTATTCACACCGTGGTTTTGCTTAAAATATACTATACAAAGTTAATTAATTTTATTACGTGCTCATTAATAAATGGCATTAATAAATGCTCTTCCCTTTTCTTTTCTATTTATTTAAAAATTAGCAATAACTTTTTTCTTTTCATTCCAAATTTTAAAAAAAATTGTGATTAAGTCAGTACTTCTTTCAATAGGCTATATTTAAGTATATCCTCAAATCCACTAATTGTTTCTGTGTTCTAAAGCAGGTAAGCGTCTAAGCCCTGTAGCTTGTAAAGGTAAACTTGGTTGCTAAGGTAAAGTATAAGTATGTATTATTTACATACATTTATTTTAAAGTGCATTTTTTTGTGTTCCTATAACCGCTGTTCTCATTTTGTACATTTCGAAAAATAAAACAAATAAGAAAATACTACATAATAGGTTATGGGATACGTTTTCTTAAATTTTTTTAAAATAAATGATTAAACGCTGATCTTTTATTCAAAACTTACATTTAATTTCTTTTTTGTGCGCTATTTCCTTCTCTCTAGATATAGTTCTGAGTGAAATGGCAATATGTAATAACAATGGCATTTTAATTAGTTCTACAGTTAATCGATAGATGGCGCCAAATGCTAAATAAATAATAATATATATTTTTCAAATTAATTTTATATGTCTGGGTTGTACTTTAATTTTCTATAAATTTTAAAACAATATTTAGAGTTTTTAAATGTATTTATGTACACTTAATGTTATTTTATCATAATTTACTAATTGCATGCGTTACTGATATACTCCCTTCTATCGCGCGGGAAAAATGGTTATTGCTGTACTCACGTAGTAAGTTTTTTCATCTAATTGTTTTTAGCATTGATTTTAATATATACTAGTAATTATTATAGGTTCCTATTTTATCGTTTTATATTAATAGATTGTTGTATTATTTGTAATAGTTTAACTTCTTTTGATACTTGTTACTTTCCCTATAGCACAGAGTATTGGCAAATGCAGGTGAAGGCTGGCTAGCCACAGAGCTTTGTTTAAACCTGCAATCCTGGTTCCTAAGGCCTGGAGTTTGCTATAGTTCTACTGTGGCTAATATACTTTTTACTATCTAGACTAGTTATCTTAGGTTTATAACTGTTTTGTGTATATTTATGAATTGTATATATATATATATATATTTATAGATATAGATAGATAGATATTTCATTTCGTCACTAGTAGACAGCAAATAACAAAACAGAAATTATAAATGAGTAGTAACTAAAAATAACTCTCAAAATCAAACATTAAGAGAATCCCAAGGTATAGTTTAAATCTGAATGGAAAAATAGATGACTCCAGACTACATAAAACCCTTCAAGAAAGTCTGGAAGTTCGCTTTGAACCAATATTTCTTTCTCGTGTGCAACCAAATATTCTTCTCTTGTTTCGTCTACTAGAAAAACAGGATTCCTGTATTAGGAAAACAAGGTGCATGGAAGTATTTCTGTTAAGATTTTTGTTAAGACTGCTGACATTCATACAGTACCTTAAGCATTAATACATCACCTGATGTCCCAGCGGCAGCTTTTGCCGCTGTAATTTATACTGACTTTAAATCAGATGAATTGTGAAAAAAATAATTAATGCTGTGATATTCTGAAATGTGCCAATGTTATGTCTGGTGTAAAATTTTCAATTATGAAGAAAATTTGTTGGAAAAATTGTCTTCATATTTATATTAGCATATATTTGTTAATAATTTTTCTTGTATTTAAGATCAACGTGGTTAAAAATGAATACAGGTTGGCTGGCATTAACTTGGCTTGGATGTGTGAGAATTTCAACAAGTAATATCATTCATGATTTCAAAAAAAAAAAAAATACATGGAGAAAAATGGGATAGAATACAAATGTATGTCTCATTAAACTGATTCTAATATTATATGTACTTGCAGCGATGAATGATTAAAAATTAGCACAAAGAATAAATTGAAAACTGACACTATTTTATTTAACCGATATTTGTTGATTTACGTGGTATGTTTCATACCTTTCCTAAGATGTAAGATTAACTAATGAATGCAATAATTTTAAAAAAAGTGTGGCCGTCCGATATCCTTCACTTTGACAATGCAGCCATCAAACCAAATAATTGATAGCCCCTGATTTAAATTTTGAATAATATACTTACACAATAAATTCCCGAAAATCATCCCAATCGATAGATTGATTTGAAGATAATAAATTATTGGCCCTCTACCAAAGGTATGTAGCAGAAACAGAAACCACCACATATCTGATACCAATATGTCAACAACTATCATCTAAGAAACATCATAAAATGTGAGAACTGCACTCATAAAGAAGGAATCTTTTGAAGACAACTAAACACTGTTTTATCTCTCTTTGATAAACAGAACATTATAAAAAGGCATCGTTATTTTAGCTCAAGATACGATGCTATTCGCAAGCTTTTTTATGGACGTATAAGATACCCGTTTAGGTTCATGCATGTATAATGCATATATACTTCACTATGTAAGTCTGGAGAATAAATAACTAGAGTTATAAATTTATCGAATGGTTCGGTAGTATGTCATAAAATGCAAAGCTTTTCAAATATTTATTTGTATTATGTTATTGCTTCCTTTGAGAGAGGTTATTTCTTTGCTAAGGAAAAACCCTTTCATTCGTCTAAATAACACACGAAAAGACTGATGTAGAGAATAAAAAACTACTTTCACATTAAAAAGGAGGAAAAATGTTTACATAGTGTCATGATTGAAATATCAGAAACTGTAGTCTTTTGTAAATGCTAAAGAATATGCTTTTTCGAAGGTGAATATTTTTCTACACTGCCAGAACAAAATTCAAATTTTATTCTGAATAAACATTATAGAAATATTCAAAATATTTACGTTTCCTCAACTTAAGAAGTTCGTGTTATGACTCCCTTTTACTCTTAGCATCTATGCGAGAAATGATATAATATACATGTATTTGAGTACTGTTTGTAGTATATTTGAGTAAATCAAATACTCAAATGTATATAGTTGAACGATTTTTTTTTCCAGATAGGCTTCTCATATTTAAATGCATATGTTTTTCCCCTCAAAATTTAATTAGTGTAGATTTTTGAGAGTACTATAATTTTTAAACATTCATATGTCTACATCCCATTTCTACTACCAAATGACATTTTAAATTTCGCGAAACACCAATGGAAATTATAGGAATATTTACTTCGAAATTCAATGCCATAAGATATATAAAAAATAAGTTTCGATCATAAAAACGTAGAACAAGTGTTAATTTTTTGTTTCAGGCTTGCAATTGATTTCAAAACTTGACTGCCAAAAGTAGAATTGAATAATGCAAAAAACAATTGACAAAAGGTTAGGCTGATGACGTATTTTCTGATGCAAAGAACCTTTTTCGATTGACTCATAAATATAAAGTATTGTTTGGGTAAAAACTTTAAAACCTTAAGAGCAAATTAAGAATATTAAGTAAACAGCATCATCATAAATGGTTAAACATCCCTGTTATGAGCCACTGCAGTCCTCTGAAGATATATCCGCAATGACTTTTGATAGAACTTTGATGTCCAGTTATTTTCATAAATCACGAAAATAACAGATTCCACTAAATTTTTCCATCTTAACCGCTGTCTTTCAGTCGGTCAAAAAAGCAATACCTTTTTCTTATTATGTTATTATAATGCATTCGGGGTACAAGGGCCATCCAGGTTACAAAAAATTCACATCTCTTCTTCCCTGTGACCCGGCTAGAGGTGTGGGAGGAACTAAATGATCAGACGACATGATGAACTTCAATTATTTATATATTTATCACTATATTCAACTCAGACACAAATAACACTCTAAATAAGATAACTTTGATCAGTCAGGGCAAGGGGATGAGACGAGATGGCGTGGGGAGAATATATTCAATCATGTAGTACTATAGCAAATATTTTATTATGAAATGGGGAAAGGAAAATGAAATAAAATAAAATTACAAAACCATATCAATCGTATAATATCGAATTTGTAGTACAGTACTTCCATTTAATTTTAAAAAAGGACTCAGGCATTAATTTCGATCTAGAATAAATTTTCAAGATACAAGAGTAGAAATAAAGTTGTAAAAATAAGCTGATATTTCGTTTGAGAAAAAACTGCCCTCCTTTCCATCATTACCTATTTTCTTGAAACTCAAGTGACACACACAGTTTTTATTTTCCTTGTTTCAATGATAAAGGAACTCAACAAATTACACTGTCGGGAAAAAAAATTCAACACCAAGAAAGATTTATGTTAGATAAATGAAATTTTGTAGGCGTGTTTATACATCTGAAAGATGAAATCAGTTCACATTTTACGCTTAAGTGGGGTTCTAGCAGCGTCACTCAGAACTTGCGAATCAGGGTTGCTTTAGAAGAGTGCTGCAAAATTCGTGAGCGTTATTTGTCTGTGAAATTGGACGTATTGAGTTGATTTGAGGCAAAAATACATTTAGGAAGAAAAAGAAGCCATTATCAGCAGCTTACAGTGTTTGAACGAGGTAGTTTAATAAGGCTATACGAGTAGGTAGATTTTCTTTCCGCGATGTTACAGAAAGCCGGAATGTATCCACTGTGTATCATTGTTAGGAGCAGTGCTCAAGGGATTTGACTGCCTCAAGAAGACAGGGTTCCGGGTGGCTACGTAGCACTACTTAGAGGAAAACCCCCGCATTTGACGTATGGCTGTGGCGTATCTGGAACAGAAGTTCGAGCTGCTATTGGTACCACAGTGACAAAACGAACTGTTAAAAATCGGTTACGTCAAGGACAGCTCCAAGCCAGGCGTCCTGTAAAGTGTATGCCTCTGACTCGAAGCCATTGTCATTTGCAACACCAGTGGTGTCAATCCAGAGCTCATTAAAGGACTGAGTGGAGATGTGTTGTGTTTTCTGATGAAACATGTTCTGTCTTGGTGCCATTGATGGTCAGAACCAGGCCAGGGAACGCCTGCAACCAAACTATTTATGTTCTAAACACACTGGACTTACACCTGGAGTCATGGTCTGGAGAGCAATTTCCTCTGACATCATGAGCATTTCGTGGTTTTCCCAAACCCACTGACTGCAAATTTTTTGCGTCAGTCAGATAATTCAACCTATTGTACAGCCATTCATGAAGAGCATCCAAGGGAGAGTATTCCAACAGAATAACGCTTACCCTCCCACCGCTGTTGTAACTCAACATGCTTTCCAGAATGATGATATGCCACCTTGTCCTGTGAGATCACTAGATCTATTTCCAATTTATAATGTATGTGATATCATTGGATTGTAACTCCAGCATCATCCACAGCCAGCATTGACCGTCACAGTATTGACACAAGTACAACAATCATGGAACTCCATACCCCAAAGGGACATTTGGCACCTATATGACCCATTGCATGCAGGCTTTCATTCAAAATTCTGGAGGTTACACCGGCTATTAATGTAACAGTTTTTACACTTGAAAGGCAACCTTACATCTTTAAAATTTAATCAATTAAACATGTTAACTAGACAATTGCATATTAAGATTTCATTACTCTAGAGTAATTTCCTTAAGTTGGGATGTTTTTTTCCTTCAGTGTACATCCATATTCTTTCTTCGTGTATTGTTTAACCAGTGCATTATACTGATCTGGTATTCGCACAAAACAAGTTCTTTGTTTGTTTTCGATACATTTAAATCAACTTGTGATTCTTTTTTTTTTCATATTGAATTTAGTTCACCTGTTTTTCAGGATATTCACTCACAACTTTATAATAATCGTAAACAGTGGACTTTTTCATTTTTTAATAAAATTTTACTCATGAAATTCAAATCATTAAACACACAACGACTATTTATCTTCAATAAAATATACGTATGTAACTAGTCAATTACTGTTTAATTAACACTTTTATTTATATTTTAAAGTGTTTATCTTTTTACAATTACGGCATAACATTTTGAACTTTAACTTTAAATGATATGTTTTATACACCTAACAATCTATAAATTTTTTTTTTTTTTGTGTTAAGATAACAAAAGATCTAAACACAATTTATATCACAAAAAGTTTTCTAATAATTAGTTTCCTAACAATTAAAATAATTCTTTTGTAATACATTAAATTAGGAATACAAAATAGCTTTGAAAAGATTTCTTATACATACGGATAAATAAAACTGTGCAAATGTTTATTTTTTAAATATTATGAATACTGAGTTCATTTATTGTGTGAGTTTTTAATTGCATTTTAATATTTTAAATGAAGTAATTATGTATAATTATTCGCATTTAGTTTCAGAGGGATTTGAAAACTTCAGTTTGAAAAATTATGTATCAAACGAAAAGGTTAAAAGGCATTCATTGAAAAAAAAATCCTGAATTACAAATACATATATTCAATTAAATTAACGGCATTTTCTACCTCGAGACACAGTTTGAGAGAAAACCTTGGGGAGAAAAATCTATGCGTTAATGAGTCATTATGTTCAAAATATTTATTATACCTCACAGACATTTTTGATAAATATACTGTTTTTGTTCCATTATAAAGCGATGATATTTTGAAAGGAAATTTATTTTTACCCTTACTAGTTGTAGTAGCCTAATTCATTAAAACTTAAAATTTGTAATGAGCTAATTTTTAATATCACTATTTTTTTTACTGGAAAACAACTTACCATATAGAATTTTAACAAGTTTTTAAAAAGAAACAATTTAAAGGTATTTCAAAATTTTTTTTAAAGCCTTAGAATAATTAGTATCAATTTATTAATTAGACCCCCTATGTGTGTACAACAAAGTATGATAAAAATAAAACTACTTATAGTAGGAAACACTCTACTACGACATTTAAAATATTTTAATTTTCTTGAGAAATATTCCTCTTGCAAATAATTATATGAGGCACCAATAGCGTAACGTACATCCCCGAAACGTGGGTGGGTCAAGAATTCTCGGAGGCTCAAAACGAGACTTTTCAGGGAGCCATGATATTCTCCGTTGTGCTTCTGCAAAGGACGCCCTGAAAGTAAGGTTCATCATTTTTTTCTCACAAGGAAACTATTTCCGAAAACAATTTCCTCAATGCATCATAAACTATACACCTTGCCATTTTTTGACAGAGTCACCACAGACATTAAGATATTGGTTGTAGCACACACCAATTTGAAAAAATCACTTTGGTAAAATTCAGTACCCTGCTATGCAACGAATTAACGTACGAGGTGTGACACACACAAAAAAGAGACGGGTCCAATATAAATCATTGTACTTACCGAACCAGTTCTCCGTGATAGTATCAC
Source organism: Trichonephila clavata (assembly GCA_019973975.1). Lineage (NCBI taxonomy): Eukaryota > Metazoa > Arthropoda > Arachnida > Araneae > Nephilidae > Trichonephila > Trichonephila clavata. The sequence continues at coordinate 41,446 of BMAO01036902.1, forward strand.
CTTCAAAGTAGTACCCTTCCGCATCCAGACTGTTCCGATAAATCATTGTACTTACAGAATCTGTTATCCGTGACATTATCACTTTCAAAGTATTTATTTCCCTTCAGCATCCTCACACTTCTGCATTCTGTGTTGCCATTACTGGTAACAGTTCTGGAATGAGGTTTTTGGAAGGCCTTTAGATTTTTTTCCTTTTCATCCGAGGTTATATAAGATCAATTTTAGAAAGGTTTTATAATTGGAAATAAAAAAAAGTCGCATGGTGCCGAATCATGTGAGTAAGGAAGATGCCCCAGCATAGAGATGTTTTTGCTGGTCAGAAACTGCTTGACAGATGTGAAAGGATGAATTATCTTGGTCCCACAACCATAAATCATTTATCAATTCTGGCCTTTATTCTAATTTTTTTACGAAGCCTTTTTAATACTTAAATGTAGTAGTGTTGATTAAAAGTCTGACCACTGATGTGAGTGATAACCCACTAATATCACGAATTTTGACTATGTTTGGTTTGTAATCGCTGTTGTTGTACGCCCTGAGGGTTAATCATCGTCCACACTGACCCTTCCCCTTGAAATCCTCTTATACCATTCAAACACCCGTGCATTAGAAAAAGTGTCATCTCCACAAGCTTCGGTTTATATTTGAAATGTTTTCACGGCTTATTTCGCAAATTTCACAAGAAAATTGATATTGATTCGACATTTTTCTGGCAGGTTTCACTTGTACGTGATCACTCAATGGTGCAGTTTTCCCGACTGGGGTGATCGATTTTGGAGAAACAGGCCACATGTATAGAGGAGGTGTGTGGGATGACGTCACCAAAACAGTTGTTGCCAATTCCACTCTTTTTTTCAAACCACACACTTTATCTCGTTTTTTGTGGGCACCTTGTATAGTCTGCTCCACCTTAGCTTAATATTTTGAATTTTTTCCTCACTGGTGAACTTGAATGTATCCCCTTCATTAAGGTGGGCTTAGTTTCTGAGGAATTGTGGTGCTGAAAGTTAACTCACTTCTCTCTCTCTCTTTTGGTACTCTTTCTTTCTTTTTCTTCACTTTTCAGAAACCCGAAACTATACGGATCATGTAATATATATGAGTTTGAACACTGTGCAGTGTTGATGTTACTCTGACACCCTTACGCACTTGTCCACTCAAGCATTATTTTTTCTTTGGGAATTTAGAGGGTTGCCCTCTTCAACCTTCAATTTACCTTCCATTTTTGAACATGCAACACCAGTGACCAACCATTTGACGTAACTGGACCTGTTCACCAGTTTCATGGATGTTGAACACACTACTTTCCCGTGGCTATTCATATTCGATGACAGAAAGCACTTCAATTGATGTCCACGTGGTTAGTACACGTCTATCTGCTATCGTGATTTGTTCTCAAATACCCTGGGGTGTGCCAGTCTGCTGCTACCCTCTATTCTTTGCTGCTTTGCGCATGCTTCATTCCTTCTATACTAATTCCGTTTCCGTCGTTTAATCAGCAAAGAATGTAGTTTCGTATGGTGGTAGCTTCACCTGTGTGTGTGGTCTACTGTTTTATCTATAAAAAAATGAGAAAATTTACTTTCGGGACGTCTCTCGTCTTGTCACGTATACTATGTTTGCAATGCACATAGGGAAAATATACGTATTCTACGAAAAGCTTAGAAAGAATCATATATATTACTTCGACTTTCTTGTGAGACTTATTTAAACATTATGAAATAAAACGAAGTCTAAACCTATCTTAGCATCATCAAGAGTTAGGATTTGTCGATGAGCAAAATATCAAAGCCATTAAGTTGAAATAAAGAGAAATTTATTCAAAGATTAGATGTTTACCTCAGAATACATTGTAACTGTAGTAAAGAAAATATTGCTTTTCCGTAATAGTTAACAAAATGATGAAATTATACCAAAGACGATAATAGTTTTTCAGAGATAAATTGCTTTACTAACATTGTTGCATTTTTACAAGCACATCACAAACACAGATACATCATACAAATGCTCTTATTTTCTTCAAAAAATATAATCAGTCTTGCTTTTATTGAAAAATAAAAAATAGAAATTGGCTTGTAACAATTGAAAAATATCAATGATGAAGACAATCAATTGAATATATAAAGGCTCCCTTAAGAATTTGTTACAATGAAATTTAAAATTATTTTTAAATAATTTTAAATTAAAACATTAGATTATTATAATGAGTTACAAGGATGTAGTACATTTTTAATGAGAAAAAATTCGGCCTTTCCCGAAACTCAACGCCATGCCGGTATAGGCTGGAAGAGGAGAAGTCATATAAGAGTTCAAGGGAAAATAAAAATAATTCCGTATCACTTGGTTAAGTGATGACTAGAACTCTGCTTTATGTCAATAGATACACAAATTCCACTATACACACTCAGTGAGGTTTTCACTAATGCAGTCCTAAACAGCCAAACTAGTAAAGTCACAAGTCGGTTAGAACTGGTTTTGCTGGTTTTCTTTTAATCAGCGTAGTTTGCTTCAGTCGGGGCTTGAGAAATAATGTCTTCAAATCTTGACTCTCAAAAAAAAAACCCACACACATTTACCCTTGACAAGTTATTTCAAAATATGACTCTTAACTTATTTTGTTTAAATTCCAAAAAGATACAACACATGCTGTTTTTATATCCATAGCAATTATTGCCAATTTTGTTTTACAAGATGATTTCATTTCAAAAATCTTAATCCTGAATCTGTAACTTAAATAAAGCAATTGATTTTAAAATAAAATTTAAAACATTTTTGTAAATACTTTAATGAATATAATATTCTAATTTCTTTTCTATCTACACAAATGTAAGCTCTACATCTTTTTAAAAGTGATCGTTTGATGAGTCATGAGTAACTATCTAAATTTATTTCTTCCACATCTTCAACAGTCATTTAGCATAGTTCGGTAACATTTCCGATTGGTTTAAAATAATGTTTTTTCCCGATTCGTTGAAAAGGGAAACTGATTTAACGTTTATTTCGATAAAAAATAACAAAAAAAATGTTTTGCATTTCATTTTTAAATTTATTGCTTAGATTGCGTTGTCCGCATAACACAGATTTTTTAAAAATAAAATCAATTTGTAAAAAAAATGAGAATAATTGATTGCTATGGATAGATAAATAACAGGTGTTGAACCATTTTGGAATCTTAACTAAATGGGTCATTTTTTTCTTAAATAACTTGCCTAGGGTTGTATGAAATATTTTCTTTTTATTTTAGGGGGAGTCAAAGTTAGGTGACATTATTTTCTCATACCCCGACTCAAATAAACTGTGATGATTTAAACTAAATTATCAAATTTTTCCCCAACTTGTAACTGATTAACAACACCTTATGTAAGATGACGCTAGTGAAAAAATCACTGCAAAATTGTGAAATTTGTGGCCACAGTACCTAATTGAGTAATGGAAAAATGACATTTTTTCGAATTTTATAATGAAACATTTCTATTCCGGAACTAATATAACTCCTTCTTTCATCCCTTCTTTTTGAGTTTTGGGACACCCTGCATAATAACAAGGTTGTAGTAAATTGGCCATTTTTAATAAAAGCATTGTAAATATAAACTTAATGAAACATATGGAATATATATTTGTTTAAGGTAAGTATAATCCGGTGTATAACGCGCACCTATACTTTCAAACATTATTTTAAAAAACCAGGTTTATTCACCGTACTATGCGTACCCCCTTTTTTTTGTGATGACACCTAAAATGTACATGCTTAATGTTTTTATTTTTTGAAATTCATTATTAGTAGTGCTGTCCCAGATTTAAGGGGAAAAAAGTATGCTGGTAGAACTTCTCTCTCTCTCATTAGGTATGTCATTTCTTCTTTTTAAGCATTAATTCGATATATATATATATAGATAACTAATTTTTTTATGCTCATCTCTTTTATTGTTATTTTATTATTATTTTTTTTATTTTATTATTTTTTTTATTTTTAGTATTTATTTTTAGTATTTATTTTTATTATTTTTTATTTATTTAGTTTTTCTTTTTAAGACCCGTTGTACAATGTGTTCCTTAAAATTTTTATGTTAAAAGCGCGCCTTATAATCTGGATTCTGTGGTATAGATTTTTTCTACAGTGGTGGCAAAAAGTCGTGAACACACTCATTTTTTACCGTAATTTTTGTGTTTGACTTCATTTTTCGTTGTGAAATTATCACACTATTGTAAATATTGTTATTGATTTTAATGTATTTTTTTATGCTGATTTCCAATCTGCTTGTAGATTTCATCTAAAGTAAATAGTTTCATTGATATGTTGAAAAACCCTTGACAAGAAAGCACAAGGTCCCTGTAAGAATGAGTGAATGTGTTTTCCACCAATGAAATGCTCCGTTATTTCAACCAATCAGAGAGCAGTAGCGGTAAAGGGTTGAAAGAAAAAGGTGAAACGTGGTTTATTGTATTGAATGAAGTTGTGTGTGCTTGTGGAAAATAGTGTATTGAAAGCAATTTGAAGTGCGTTTGTGGAAAATATTGGAATTAGGGCTAAATTTTCATATCTGCCTGAGAATAAAAGGTACAAAATAATACATTTGAAGGAAGAAGGTTATTCTATGCCCCAAATTGCTGCTCAAGTACCATGTGGTCTTTCTACAGTTATGAGAACTTTGAAAAGATTTTCTGAAACAAATTTTATTGCGGACAGGGGGTGATCACGACGACCCAGAAAAACATCTTTACGTGAAGACAGGTTATTGCACAGAATTTCACTTTCAAACAGAAAGCTTAATTCCTCGCAAATTTCGAAACAATGTACTTTGACATCAAATGTGAGTGTGTGCCCAAGAACTGTTAGAGGAAGACTCCTGGAAATTGGGTTACGAGGCTGTAAAGCACGCCCAAAACCATTACTGACTGAATTTCAACGCAAGAGGCGATTGACATAGGCAAGGGAACATTCATTATGGACTATTAAAGACTGGGAAAAGGTAATAGTTTGTGACGAGAGTCAGTTTTGTATTTCTGGCAACCAAAGTAGTGCCTATGTAAGACGATGCACTCATGAGGAATTCAGCCCTCAGTGTCGGAAGCCCACAATAAAGTACCCGACAAAAGTGATGGTATGGGGTTGCATGTCTTCTCATGGTGTTGGAAGACTTCACATCATTAGCGGAACAGTGAAAGCCATGGATTACATTGAAATACTACAAAATAAGTTGCTACCGACTGCGAGAGATCTTTTTGGAAATTAGTCATGGATTTTTCAGGACGATAACGCTCCTTGTCATCGTGCAAAAGTAGTCCAGAAATGGTTGAAAGACCATACTGTGAATAGAATGAACTAGCCAGGACAGTCTCCCGACCTTAATCCGATCGAGAACTTATGGTTTAAAATTGGATATGAAATTTCAAAGAAAAAACCTTCAAACAAACGTGAATTAATTGAAGCTTTAATATTTTCCTTCAACCATATTGTCACGAAAGATCTTCTTTTGAAATTGGTGCCTTCCATGCCAAAAAAGATGTAGAGCCGTAATTAAAGCAAACGGCTGGCCCATAAAATATTGATTTTCTAACATGTGACAACAATGTAATTTTCAAAATGCTTATTAAATCTAACGTATTTGTCAATTTTCGTGTTATTTTCTTTGCATATCATGTTATTCTATATTGTTTTTATTTTGCATATATTTCACATTATTGTGTTCAGGCAGCTTTACTACGAAAAATATTTTAGTCATTAAGAAACTAGTAGTAGATTTGAAATCAGCATAAAAAATACATTAAAACCAATAACAATATTTAAGATAGGGCGATAATTTCACAACGAAAAATGAAGTCAAACACAAAAATTACGCTAAAAAATGAGTGTGTTCAGGACTTTTTGCCACCACTGTACGTTGTATTATACGAAATTCCTTATATATACAAACTATTAAATTAAGTGACACAAATTTGTTGCAATGCTCATTAATAGACCAAAGTTAAAAAGAATTATAGAATTAAAATATTAAATATCCATTTTCATATTTTTTCATATTTAAATTTATTATTATCCAAATTATTTTCCTATTTGAAAGTTTCAAAATAGAACCTCAAGATAAAAATTAAAGGTGCATAAATTATCTAAACTGAATACAGTAGAGCTCTAAAAACTTGGCTTTCGATAACTCGACAGGCTACATAACTCAGCCACACACTTGAAAAGTTCCCGCATCCAGAAACCATTGCTTTTGTCACAGATAATGAAAGCATCCTGGGAAATGTTGTATAATTTACATTAACACCATACAAACTCTTAAAATTTCACACAATGAGGGACTAAAGATTGTCAAAATCACCCTTAAGTATTTTGAACAACAAGGTGCGTCGGTAATGAACTCAATGCTTCGTCGTCTTCATGATGAAGCAACAAAACGCAGGGCGGTAGTCAACAGGAAATTACGCATGTCTAAAAAAATGGCCAAGGTTTCGCTACTTAATTTTCATTTAGAAAGCTTTATGACTTCCAAAAGTTTTTTTCTGAGGGGTTTGATCATGTAAATTATTGTACACAATGTATTCATTAATTTTCATTTTCACTTAGTAGATGTTCTATGCAGTCATGAAGTCCGTACTCGGGCAGTTTATTTTTTGTTATATTCTTAAACCATCAATACGTACAATATTTTTTGAGTAAGAACATACATACTTATTCTTTTTAATCCCATTCTCGATATCCCAGGCATTTTCACAAACTCGGACACCCTTCGGTTCAAATTAGGGATAGTTTTCGGGACTCTAATGTTATAATTAACATGTGCTTTAAAATTTGGTCAGCACTTTAAACATTCTTATCTTCCTTTCGAAAAACCCACAGTACATTGTTTAATTTTTTTCGTAATAATCCCATTAATAATTGTTTTTACTTAAAAATAAAAGTCAGAAATTAAATTCACCTGGTTTCAATGCTAACATTAATTATCACGTGGGGTGACTGGGTCACGTGGGGTATAATTATTTTTATAATACACGACAAAAATAATTATTCCAGTGAATAAATTAACTAAGAGAAAGTATATTTACCTACCTTTAAGCACATTTAAACTTTTCTTTGATAATTTGGGGGAAAAAACATCAATTAAACTGAACCATCAAATTTCAAATGTGCGTGACTATAATAAAGGACAGAAATCACAGGCACTTTTCTCTAACTTTACAAGAACTTTATTTGCAGGCAGCACTGTCATATTTTGTTCAAGTTGTTGTAGTTTTATTGTCCTTTAATGTTCGAAAAACAGCATGTTGAAATTTTCTTGCTTGTGCCTTTTTGACAGGGTGAACTGTGTCTTGTGCTACACTTATAGCTTCATATTTTCTTGATTAAATTCTCTAGGTAGCCTTTAAAATTTTTCCTTTCAACTCAAACGTTCCATGTTCAACGCTTTTCTCAAATTTAGTGTCGCTGTCATGATTAATATGTATTATCTCATCAGGTTCTTCCATTGTTTGATCAGTTTCAACTTCATCCAATAGAGATCGCAGATGTTTCCCTTCATTTTATTATCTGGTTATTTACATTTATAAACCTTAATGAGTCGTAAAACACTAAGACGATCACAGGGAACAAATGTAGTATGTTCATACAAAATATTTTGGAACAAAATTGGTAGCAGTGAGAACTGAGTCAAAACATGTACCTTAAGATTGTAAAAAAACTGTTTTCCATTCCAAAAACAAAATAGAGTATATGTGACAATATACTTTAGCTCCAATAAAGACTGTCATATAGAAGGATAATATAAAGAGGTCATTGATAACAAATAAACAGTCTTCCCAGAATCAACAATTTCGTGAGTCTGGGGTGACTCTGTACCCCGCGTACCTGCTCCCGGGTTAATAAAGCACATATCTAGATAAATAAACACATATATACATTTTCTGAGCTGGTGTTGGGGGTGGTGGGGGAAATGAAAACGATTCCTTCTGTAAAACTCTCATCTACACTTCATCATCTTTCAGTGCTAGATCACCGTTTATCTAAAGTTTGACATCCACATCAGTATTTCACCCGTTTATTAATTTTTCAATATGAGCGATAGGCAGATGTGTCCTCATATTTCTTCTTTTTCCAGTTATTCTCCACATTCATCACTTCCAGGGAAAACGGATACAAAAAATTTTTATCGCCGGGCATTAGGGCATTTATACTTGTTCAGTTATTCTGAACTTTTTTGGAGTCCCCCCCCCCTAAGATAATCATGTCTTTTTCTTATAGCTAGCTTGTCAGTAAATCATGTAACTTCGATTTGTATTAACTTGGAATATGTTACGGAATAATTCAAATAAGTACTGAATGTTCTTTATACGAAATTAATATGAAATAGAAAAGAGAAAAGTATGTTTTAAGTTTTTTTTTATTAAAATAGTAAATGTTTACTGCTTCGTTTTTTAACAATAAGTTTTCCTCATTTTGATTAAACATAACATAACAATTATATTTTTTATACTAGAATTAGTTATTCAAAAAAATTGGAATAAAAATGTTGTATTTTTTTCTGTCTTTGTGTAGTATACTTATTGTATTTGATTACCATGTTAAGCAATTTCACATTTCATCGATCACACGTCACTCTCATACTGATAATTATCTAATAAAATAATTAATTATCATTTAATTATACTTTTCTTACTGTATTGTTTAAATAACTTTGAGTTTTGGAAAGAAGGCTAATAACTTGCGTTTGTAAAATCTGCCTAAATGATATAAGTACTTAATGAGTACTTAGTATTTAATGAGATTTACCGGCACAAACTTTCGAGAAGGAGTTACTGTCTTTACGAATATTACAAGAAGTTTTATATCTAAAACGATCACCGTAAAATATTTACCTATTTCCCTTTTTTAGCCTAACTAGCTGTTACCCGCCCGCTTCGCTGAGTATTTCATGATGTTTTATAAATTTTTACTGCTTATATATATGTATAAATTATTGATATCTAAGTCCTAGCATTAAGAATTCGATTGTATTGAAAAATATACTTATACCTTTAACTGTCGCATAAAAAAGGGCAGAACTCATCTAATTTGTATTTTCTAAAAATCTCTAAAATTGAAGTATAGAATGATATTTGCTCTTTCGTAACCCAAAAACCAAGTGGATTCCCGCAAAACCAATTTTCGGTGGATCTCTACTCCGTAAATTGAACATGCAAGCAAATTTCCTGTCTAAATCTAACAGAAAAAAAGAAGTTTTACTATCAATATCCCCGTAATCCCGTTGAGAGCCGTTTTCCAATATAACCACTCTTAGAGGATTTCAATTCAACAAAAGAAAAATGCAAACCAAATTTCATTATTATAGTCCTTGTAGCTCGAAAAAAGTAATTTTTTTTGTCAATACGTCCCAGTAACCCCCTGCATCCCCCTAAGAACTTGATTTGGTAAAAATACATTCTTAGTGGATCTCTATTCAACAAAAGAAACATAATTAACAAATTTCAAGTATATGGGTCTAACAATTAAAAACATTAATTTTTTTCTGTAACTCCTCTTGACCCCTCGCAAACATCCTTAGGGGTCAATTTTCGTTTTACTCTTTGTTAGAGGAACTCTATTCCATGAAAGGAACATGCCTACCAATTTTCAAGCAGGATGATCAAATAGTTTAAAATGGAAATATTTATCAATTACGCCTCTTAATCTCTCGAAATTAAACTTAGTAGTTGATATTCGCGAAACCCATTTTGTAGCGGTTCTCTACTTTACGAAAGGAATCTGCTTATCAAATTTCAAGACTGTACGTCTAATAGTTTAAAAATGGAGATAATTATCTATAACGCCACTTGAGCCCCCGCAACGCCACTTCTGGGTCTGTTTTCACAAAACCCATTTTGTAGGGGAATTGCACACTATGAAAGAAATCCGCTTAGCAAAATTTGAAGACTGCGTCCAATAAATTAAAAATGCAAAAAAATTATCAATAACGCCCCTTGAACCCCCGCAACACCACCTAGGGGTCGATTTTCACAAAACACATTTCACAGTGTATTTCTATCCTATGAGAGGAATCTGCTAACCAAATTTCAAGACTGTTAGTCTAATAGTTTAAAAAAAGAAATAATTATTTATATCTGCCCTTAAACACCCCTTGGGGGTCAATTTTCTCCAAACCCGTTTTGTAGCGGATATTTACTCCATGAAAGAAACATTCCTACCAATTTTCAAGCAGGTAGGTCAAATAGTTTAAAAACGAAAATATTTATCTCTTACGCCACTTATTCCCCTGCAACGCCACTTAGAGGTCTGTTTTCACAAAACCTTCTTATAGTTGATATCTACTCTATGAAAGAAATCTCTTTATCAAATATAAAGACTGTGCGTCTAATAGTTTAAAAATGGAAATAATTATCTATAACGCCCCTTAAGTCCCGCAACGCCACTTGAGGGCAATTTTCACGAAACCCATTTTGTAGCGTATCTCTACCCTATGAGAGGAATCTACTTACTAAGTTTCAAGACTGTACGTCTAATAACTTAAAAATCGGAATTTCTGACGCCCCTTAAACCCCCGCCCCCGCAAACAATTTCTGCTAATTTGAAATTACAAACAGACACTTCAATTTATTTATTTGTATAGATATAGATTGGGATTATAATAACTATTGTTTAAATGTGACTAAAAATGTAAATAAAAAAAAAAAAGAAAGGATTAAAACTAACCATAAAACTTATCAATTTTTTGTTTCTTGCATTGCTTTTTGCTTATGAAGCCTTGATTTATTATTTTTAAAAGTGCATCCGAAACAGCCGATGCTCTACTTAACTAAACAGTGAGATTCTCCTTTCATAAAAAAAAAATTATGGCACGTGTCAGCGTATTATCATGTGCGCATAACACTATTATGTCTCATGAACAGCATCGGTCGCCAGTAACCAAAACAACGACTTCATTAGCTCAGCTTTGCTTTCAATTTGGCGTTCATCTTGGCATTCAGTTTCACGTTCACCCGTATAGTTTCCGTTCCCGTAAGAATACGGGAATAAAATGTAGCCTATGTTACTCCCCGTTAATGTAGCTTTCCATTAGTGAAAGAATTTTTAAAATCGCACCAGCCGTTTCTGAGATTAGCCGGAACAAACAGACAGACAGACAGACAGATAGACAGATAGACAGACAGACAGACAGACAGACAAAAACTTTAAAAATTGGTTTTTTGTTATGAGTACCGTATATACTTTTAGTGCATTAAGTAAAAAGCTGCTAATTTGAAACTACAAACAGACACTTCAATTTTATTTATTTGTATAGATAACTAGTCCATTTAGAGACGTAGCCCTTTTCTTTTGCAAAAGAAATGTGTTTCTCTTTAACTGCTTTGGACGTCAATCCTTTATGTCATCAATTTATTCTTTAATTTTGTTTGAATACGTTTTCATGCTAAAGACTTGACCAGAATGTGTAAAATTCCAGAGCTCATAGCATTCCCTAAGAAATAGCTATTTTTAGCATCGTACCTCTGGTGCTGGTGATGTCCGGGGGGGGGGAGCCTTTTTTGTGTAAGAGGTGTACATATTGATACACCCGATAGCGTTTAAACATCATGACTAAATATCTCAACTGCTATTCTATTTTTAGATTTGAACTTATCGCAGAATTTTAAGATCTACAATATATTGACAATTCTACAGAACTTGCTTTCAGGAATATTGAAATTTAAGCTGTCAGCCGTGATCCAAGAAAGCACTTTTCTGATTGGAAGAATCTAGAAGGAAGAAGAGCATGATAATTTTAGATCCCATCTTACTGCTTTCTTAAAGCTTTTCTTTCTGTGGGTCCCCTAACTAGTAGGATTGAAATGTAATGAGATAACTGCAGCGGGTAACGGAGGATATTAGGGCTTTTTTAAGGTATGGTACTTGGGGTTAGTCAGGCTTCGGCTCTCCTAGAATGCTGGATCCCACTGCGATGTGGGGGTGTACGATACGCCACTGGACAACTAATTCCTTGGCCAAGGCTGATTATTGTGGCAGTTTGCATGAAGACATAACACTAGCCTATAATGAAAACTCCTTATTTAAAAAGATGGAATAAGTGCAGTTTGGAACACCCCACCTATCTATCCATAGTACTTTAGAGCAAGATCGTGTTGGTATCCCCATCTCAATATTCCTAGAAAACAATTGATGGCTTTCTCAGCCTTTTTGAGAAATCAGATCAAAGCTACTATCTGTTCAAAAGATCTGGAGGTTCCTTACTGTATTATGTCGGTGCAAAACTGATCAGACATGCTTCGTTCACATACTTTAACATTTTTATTTGACTGTTCATGAGATTTTAAAACAGCTTATTTTACTTTTTGACATTTGGATATCTTTGGCTTCTTGGAGAGAGCTTAACATAACTTTACCATGTGGGATTAGAAATATTAACAACTGCACAGCTTTATAGGTAAATTGTACTTTTCAAAAATCGGATATAAAGTTATAAACATTAATGCTATAGAAACCAATAAAACATAAATTAATTTTGGAATTTGGAATTGATATTCATAGACGGAGAGAGCTACATTTTGCATTTAAATTTACTTGTAAGTATTTCTAAGGACACAGAACTTATATAATAAAACTGTACGCGAAAACATACACTGGTAAAGAACAAAACTACGGTAAATAAAAACCTGTTTCAGTTTTAAGCCTTTTTTACGATTATATCCTTGATATAATTTTTTTTCCAAATTGAATAGTATCGCCTTTATTGTACACCTTTCTATAACGAGTGTATTCCTAATAAAATATGCCATATGAAAAACTGCAGGATTCGAACGCAAATTTGATACGTCATTTTATCATTTTTTAATTTCGTATGTAGATAGTCTGAAACTATATATATATATATATATATATATATGTATATGTAATTTTTCATAAAGGGTATACATCTTTACGCGAATTATTTGTGAACGTACAGGACCCGGCATATTAACCTCCCCTGCTTCTAAAGCCAGTAACAAAAAAAAAATAAGTTACAGAGAAAAGTCTTTTATTGGTGAACAACTAATGCAATGCCATTTTACATTAATTGGTTTTAAAAATTATGTCCTCTGAATGGCGTCCTCCAATGGTGATACATTGACGAAGTCTTTCTCGAAAGTATTTCAGAATATTCTCTCCCGGACTCTGTTTTGATTTAGTCTGATGGGGTCCACTTCAACTTTTCAGACACTGTGAAAAAACAAAACTTTCTCTACTGGGCAGCAGAAAACCCTCAAGTGTACAAACATCGTCCTGCAAGCACTAAAGGAGGCAATCACCCAGGCAGTGGCTACCATTCCACTAGAAATTACATGAAACACTATGGACAACTTTTGTCAAAGAGTTCGTCAATGTGTCACCATTGTAGAACGGCATTTAGCAAACAAAACTTTTAATCAAATTAATGTAAAATGGCATTGTATTTTTTGTTCACCAATAAAAGACTTTTCTCTGTATATTTTGTTTTTTTTTTGTTTTTTTGTAACTGTCTTTTGAAACTGGGGAGGTTAATATGACGGACCCTGCATTTCTCGTATAAAAAAAATGTATCATAAGAAATTAAAATCCAAAAAAAAATATTCAAATTTTTCAGACTTACTGTTTGTACTACATGCTCAGAGAAAAAGAGGCAAAAATCAATTTATTTTTCTCTAAAAATTGAAAACATCTTAATATATACATCCAGCCAAATGTTTTGTTTGCTCGAAGCAATAATATCTTGCTGAACAAATGTTAAAAACTTGACTGGATATCATAAAGAAACATTCAGATACTCTCTGTACAACATGAATAGATAAAAAGAGGCAAAGATCAATTCATTTTGCTCTAAATATTGAAAACGTCTATAGAAACATACACCCAACTAAATGTTTAATTGTTTGAAGCAATGAAACCTTGCTGAACAAATTTTAAAAATTGGACTGAAGTACAGTATCTAATGAGAAAGTGTTATTCACAATTATGTGTGCGTTTAATATATATATATATACGATTATATATATATATATATATATTATATATATATATATATATATATATATATATAGTGAACACAACACAAGATATTCTTTGTTGAGATATATAAATAAATACATTACAACATTCCTAAATAATAACGCAGAATGTAATAAGTACAGAATTCCTAAGTAATAAGTAATATTAAAAATTGGATCTTCGTATAGTATTTTCTTTATACGTTTAATTTCATTAAAACTGCTTAGTTTCATGTACTCTTTTGCTTGCATTCTCTTTCGTATCTGGATATCTCTAGTGAAACAAGGGTTAGATAATACATTCAAATACTTCATTATATTTTACAAAGTAATGTACCAGTTCTACATTAAAGATTTATTATAAGTTACTGATTTCCATTACATATTATGGAGACAACAATTTCTTACTGATTATAAGCTATTATTTATGGCTTTTGGAAAAGAAAAAAAAAGCAGACTTCGTATTTCTAAACCAAAATCAAGTGACGATAGTGACACTCTGAATTGATGCATTACTTTCTTAACTTCCTCATCACGTCGCTTATGGAGTTTGAAGCAAGTTTTGATTTATTGCATATTAGTTCCATTATTTCATGTTACGGTTTTTGACGAGATCGTGACTGGATTTGAACACTGGATGTCATAAAGATCACGAACCTAACCACGGTCTAATGTCCAGTTTCTAGAATTTTTTAAAAAATAAAAATCTTGCAGAATAATAGAGAACACATAAAGCATATAAAAACAGAGAGAGTAGAATAGTTAGAACGTAATTCAAAATGTTATCTAACTTAAGTTCATTTAATTTCAGTTCATATATAAAGGAAAATTTGATTCATAATATCGTATTAGATGAATATGAAAGTTGTTTTTCAACGAAAAAAACTTTTGAGTTAACTTAATTAAACTGAAAATGTTCATTTTAAAAACAATCAAAACAGTAACACAAGACTTAAATTCATCATGTGGTAAAAAGTCAAAATTAAAATATTTTGGAGATAGTGTTTAATGAATATTAAAAGAATTAATGAAGCACTATATGCAGAATGCCCAGGGATGTCTGTTTGACCTGAAGTTCCTTGCGAAGGACAGAATTATAGCAATGCAAGTGAGATTACGGTATAGTAAAACGATTACGCCTGACGTAATACAAACAACATCAGCACCTCTAGTGGCGAAATCTGAAGTCAGACATTGGAAATCGAAAATGAAAAGATATAGAGCAAAATTTCCAGTTAGAACATTTTAGAGCCTCAATTAATTATTACGAAACAACATTTGGTTCCCACAGCCCATTTTGACTAATGCATGCCCATTTGTATAACCCAAAAAGGACATAAACCAAAGTATGGTATTTTGCGTAAGCAAATTACAAATAAATTATAATTTAAAAAAAAAAAAAACTAAAACACACCCTTTTATAGTTACTCGAATTAAGTTGTAACTTAATCTTTTAGTCGCCAAATCTGGAAATGGGATCTGAAATGGGAAATTAATCCTGATGATCCTGAGCAAGACAATGGAACAAAATTATGAAATTATTGTATTTACATCGGTCCTGGATAAGTGAGAAAAATTTCGAATTAATTTGATAATTTAAAATGGGTAAAATTCGATTTCAAAGATTCTGTTACATACAAGTGAAGCTTATCAAAAGGTGTTAAAATAGTCTCAGACATGAAACGCACAATTTATTAGATAAAATAAGTACTTGCGTCAAAACAGTCTGATGAAATTACTCTCACAAATACAAACAACAAATTGCAAAGGCAAGTATCACAAAGTGATAGCAATCTAATGCTGAATTTATTCGAATACTTCGCCATGGTTCACGATCAACATTTGTATTCGTGAGAGTAGTTCTGTATGCGCATTTATCACCATAAAAGGTATTACAATATTGAAGGTATGTGTGAGACGATGATGTACATCGAAGAAACTCTTGTGTC
The DNA here is from genome assembly GCA_019973975.1 of Trichonephila clavata. Lineage (NCBI taxonomy): Eukaryota > Metazoa > Arthropoda > Arachnida > Araneae > Nephilidae > Trichonephila > Trichonephila clavata. The sequence goes on from BMAO01036902.1 coordinate 57,384, forward strand.
TGAAAAAACATAAACCTGCTATTTTAATTAACTCGACAAAGTAAAAAACCGTGGAGTGAGGTCCGGCGATCATGGAGGACATTCAACACTACCAATAAACCAAAAAATATTTGCTAAAAATAATTTTTTGAAAATACTTCACTGTATGTGCTCTCATGACAGTTGACCTGGTACCTGTAATACTTACAGGTAACTCTGTCCGCTCTCCTGGTTTTTCCTGACCTGAACTCAGGCAGGCGAATTGTGCCATCCTGGCTCTGTGAAAATTTACACTGTGCAATCGGTATTTCCCGAATTATTTCACATGAGCTTTTTATGCTTTCGAATGAATGAAAAATTCTTTCCCACTCCCACTCCCTTCACGCTCTTCTGAAAGACACTTTATTGGCTACATTCTTACAACAGAGCAGACAACTAATCCAACACGACAGTATATTTTTTTGCTGCTCAAAGAGAGACAGTAAAGGGAGGAAGGGGAGAAGAGAAACAAGAGTCTACTGCCCATATTGCGATGCTGAGATGTGCAGTACCGTATTTTCGAATTTATCACTCACGATGAAATTTTGATTAATAATTTCACAATCATTTACGTAAATGCAAAAGGCTTAAATTAAATTTGTAATTCAAGTTAAAAGGTCAGCATTCTAAGATTTTCATTTATAGTTAATGAAAAGTGACTCATACAAAAAGCCAACTTTGCAGGTATATAAATTACTCGTTTATATTTAAATAGATTTTTTTTGTTTACATTAAATATTATGAAATTTTGTATACGATTATTGCTACTATGTTGTAAAAGATATGTATGTTTTAAAATGAGCATAAAATTATTGACATTTTGTTGATTCATAATTCAGAAATAAAATGAACTGGAATATGATAATGAACATTCATAGAACACAGGTCCTAGTAAGTGATCCTTCCAGATACAGTATAGCACATTAATGCAACAGTGCATATGGTGACTGATGGATTGTCCCCATGAGGAATTTTCTATCTCCCAGTAGTGCGTATTGTGTCGGAAAAGTAATCTTGTACGTTCAAACAATATTGCATAAAATAACTTACTTTATTTGGACAAAAATCTGATCAGTTTTTGGTATACAGGCTAAAGCAGCGTTTTCCAAACTGTGAGGCGTGCTCCCCCTTGACGGGTGTGATAACTCTACAAGAAGGCACGAACATATTGAGAAGTCGAAAACAAAAGGTTATTTTAAAAATTACTAATTTACTGAAAGTAAGCATTCATCCTGACATAATCAAAAATAAATTTGCGTTTACACTGATGTAATACACTTATAAATGTATGAGTACTGTGCACAATGCATTTTATAATCTATATGTTCTTAACTTAATAATATTAAGTTAAGAACAAGTTTAATAATTACCAGAGTCCACATGGTCTTGTTACATGTAAAATTATACGTATAAAATTATATATAAACATTAACACTTATCTGGATAATTTGAACGGTTTATAATTAATCCCTTAACTCTGCTGATTAAACGTTACGCGATTCGCTCCCCAATGCCACCATTTTCCACGAAGGAGTAGGTCATGTATTGGGGGGGGGGGAGAAAGGGAATAAGCAAATCCTCCCAAATTCCTTCACAAATATGCTGTGTAACTCAAGGTCCTTTTATTGCATTCCAAAGCCTTCGGAATAATTTTATTGATGACAGTGTACAGAAAAGATCAAACTTCGGAAAGACGTACAGTCGACTCTGGATAATTCAAACCTTCGATAATACGAACCTCTCGATAATTCGAAGTATATGCTCAGTAACTAGAAAAACTCTTGATATTTCGTACTAAAACAATACGTTTTGGTACACTCAATAATTCGAAGTAAAATCTGTGGCTAGCCAAACTTTAACACGCTATAATTCGAAGAAGTTATTCTATAAAACTATCGACAATTCGAACGCTTACTATCTAGAGTCCTATAATAAACAGGTTGGAGCTTACAAGTTTTGCGTTGTGTTGTCTCTGCCTGTCTCCCATGTAACGTAGGCCTTTTGATGACCATCTGACATCTTCTTAGTGTTTTCAGATTCCTCAGGCGAAAAGACATTTATCGTTTTCATTTTTTTTAAGTGGGCAGGATACCAACCACACCTTTTGTCAGCCGTCCACATCTTTCGCTTAACTTGTGGCCTTGCTACACATGTGTTCAGAAAGGATGGTCCGCTATTGTGAAGAAGAGATGCGTAGGATTGTGTATGAATGTATTGAATATATCAATTTAATACAGCAATTTTAACTTCTGTACAATATTTATACTGTTTTGTTCGTGCTTTTTAAAAATGCTTTAAAATGATTTTATTCATATGTATAATTTTTGTTTTATTACATAGTTTAAAATTTAAATGTGTAAGAAAAAAATTCGGGATTTTTTTCTACCCTCTTGATAATTCAAACTCTTGATGATTCGAAGTTTTTCAATGGTCCCTTCAACTTCGAAATATCGAGAGTCGACTGTATATAGAAGTCCGGGAAAATAACACTTTGACTGAGTGAGACGTTTTTATACGCCGGCGTCTTTTAAGAGGTTAAAGTCGTAATGTATCTTTAGCATCAAAGTATTGTATTATTGAATACAATACATTGTTATTGTATGGAAGGGGGGCGTGATGAAAATTATAATTAAATATTGGGTCACAAGTGTTGAAAGTTTGAGAAGCACTGGTCGAAAGTTTATCTTATGTGTGGGTCAAATGTCTCTTCAGTTTCATTAATTCATGCTCTAAGACTTTCTAACTGGAATTTTAGTCTCTCTCTCTCTCTCTCTTCCGAATTGTAATGTCTAGCTTCCAAATTTTGCCGTTACGAGCGTTGCTGTCGGTGGCGTTAGGTCAGCTGTAGTCGCTTTACTATATCGTGCCAACACTTGCGTAGTTATATCTCTCTCCATTCGCAAACATTTTCTGCTTAAGCGGATCGTCCTATGCATTTTGTATATCGTAACAATTGAAAAAAAAATTGTTCTAAATACGTTTTAAATACTTTTCAGAACTCTCCAAAACACGTGTGAAAGGAGGAACATTGTTACAACGTCACAGGTCAAAATGTTTCTTAAATTCCAAGAAAAGTAATTATAATCGGTCTTTATATGCATATTTTTTAAGTGGAGAATTGTTATCTCTTACGTTTTTTAAAACTATCATTTTCGACATTCATTTTGCTTCTTTAAGTTATGAAAACTTGTATTACTGAAACACAAAAGAACTTCAAATAAAAAAATAAATTCTTTCGTAAGTTAGTTCCTATTTCTTACTACAAATGAGCTTTCGGCATAAAAATAATGATACAAGACCCTAAGAGCTGCAGTAACTAATGACCATCTTGAGACTATTTTTCTTTCCAGCTATTTTTATCAATTTCGAACTTGGTTGTAGTTATAAGTAGAAAATAGGTCTAGGTATTGAAGGGAAAAAATTGGATCGAATTGATTTTTTTTTTTCAATTTTATTTTAGCTACTCTTTTATCGACTTGATTTTTTTCTCGTGAGATATTTTTAGAAATACTTTTCACAGAGATAAAAAGAAATAGTTGAACTTTTGACAGAAATTTTTTAATGCATTCTCATGGTATTAGATTAAGTAAAAGTACTTAAGACAGAGGTTTTTAATTGTATTTCTTGTTAGTTAAAAATTAATCTTTTTTAGTAACTTATATTATAAAGTACAGCATAAAAAATATTTAGATATTTTTTTTTTATTTTGAAATATTTATTTTATAAATACAAATATGTAAAAATTTTTGAACTTTTTGATTAAAAACGAAACTAAGTCCACTTCTACAAAAATAGTATTAAGATAGAACTGATTTTAAGAAATTCTATCAAAAAAAAACCTACTCTATCTATCTACTAATAATTTCAAATATATCCTCATAAATCCTCATATATCCGCAATTCTATTATCTCTTAAGTTTTATCTTTTTCATTTACTAATCTAAAGCCTATTACTCACGCTAACCAAGTAGTCGCATAAGAAGCCGGCATTGTAAAGGGTTACAGGATGAAAGGGTGCTTATGAAAAGTATTTAGAACATAAGTACTATTTGTTATCTAACTAGATGTGTTTTTATGGCTTCTAATAGACGAAAGGAAGAATCTGAAAGCTGACGTGCTGTCTAAAGCATTGAAGCAGGACAATGTATCATATATGTTTTTTTGCTGTTCATCTTTCTGTTATTTCACGATTTTGGAAACATTTCCAAACAAGCCAAATAGTTCTCCGAAGATCTGTAGCCGGTCATTCAAGGGTTGCGATCTCCGCGGAATATATATATATATGTTGCTGTGTAGGCAAGTGAAATAGAAGATCGACCTCCTCAATTTTGACATCTATGGTTGCAGCGGCAATTGGTAAGACGATATTTGCCAGCATTCTTCGTCGAAGGCTGCGCTTGAATGGTCTGATGGATACCATGAGTTTGAGTTTTTTATCCATCTAGTCCAAAAGGGTACAATTAAATTATCGCCGCCAGCAAGTTATTGTCACAGAAGAGTTCAGATTTTCTCTAACATCCGTTAATACGCGTGTAAGGATTTTCATAGATTAACGAATTTTATATAAACCTGATGCCCTTACTTAACTTTAAAATAGTTCAAATATGTTTCGGCTTATAAACGGAAATACACGATATACATTTCTGTTTTTTATATTATGAAACTATTTGCATCATAACTTTTAAGCAATTACAATGTATTTATCAGGTTTCATACAATTTTTCCATTACTGAAAATTTTGTGTAAGTTTACATATATGCAATTTCGAAAATGAATATTTGTTAATTAAGTTTTATGTACAAATATCTTCATTTTATTTTGCTTTCATGTATAAAACAATGTAGTTGATTTAAAGAAATCTGAAAATATTCCTATTCAATATTATAATGCTGTTCCGAAATTTCTTCTTTCCTTGTGAATATGTAAAATCGTTAAACATTGATAACCCCAATTTATTTTTAATTTTTAATGGATGTTTATTTTATTCCCTATATTTATTCTTTTAAATTTCTCTTTCTAAATATATTTTTTGTTTTGGAGATTTTTTCATAACTACTTCTCAAAATATAAAAACTACAACAGTTTTAAACTCAAGTTTCAAAGTGACATTTGAAAGGAAATTTATTTCTGAGATGCCCAAAAGAATTTATGTAGTTTTATATATTTCAGACAAATAGCTTTTTATTGCCGAAAAACTTTTTTATGCCAAATATATTTTTTTTATGTTTTCAGTTTACATAGATTCAACTATGAATAGATATACCAGAAAGTTTTAAATTATGTACAATCATTTTCTTATATGCACTATCGCCAAGAATGTATTTATGCCGGCTTGTGTTCAGCCTTATATCAAATATAGTTACGAGAATATCTAATACTACGTTAAAATACTTTTAAAATACTTAAAAGTTTTTTTCTTTAAATATATAACAACCAGTGCTGCATTATTTTTAATGCAGAAATTGGAATGTTTCAACTGATGAAGATCGCAATAAATTGACGAGACATACAGTAAAAAAATATTTATAGATGACAAATAAATATACGTCTGGTTAGTTATTTATAATAATATTGTGGACTTTTCTCAATAAAACTTCAAGTGATATACAAGTGTAAATTTTTTAGTTAGTAAATCTTTTTTGTTTGTTCTCATTTTAGAAATTTTGCTAGGAATTTGAAAAATTTTCGTGACTTTTAATCACTTTTTATGGGGATTACTCAGAAAATGTTTTGTGGCTCATGATTAATTAGGAATGATTTTACAAATAAATTTACCTAGGACGTCCACTGATGTATTTTAGACACCAAGACAATTTATCATGTTAAATAGCTGTCCTTCAGCAAAAAATAGTTCACTGAGTACATACCATAAGTAAAACAAACTTCCGGAAGTAACAGAACATATTTATTAGAGCTTAAATGCAATTTTATTGAGTTCAACGTGGAAATGAGTCAGTTAAACTAAAATCGTCGTGTCAAAGTGTTTCTTTACATAGAATTTGCTTATCTGATCATAAAAAAAAATTTAATTCAATTTTTGAACCTTTTGCAGAGCAGACACCCAGAAACGATGACTAATAGAAAAAAATAAGCCTTGAGGAAATTGCTAATTTGTTGCGAGAGCATTCTGAGAATGAAGTGGATGGTGGTGAGCTGTCTTGTTCTAATTTAGATTCCGATGAAGATATACGATTTTGTGAAAGTGAATACGAAGAATCTGAAGAAAGATCAGATGAAATTGATAATATTCCAGTAAATCCTGATATATATGCTGCTAGGGGTAGCACAGAATGGATACTTCATAGTAGTGATGTTCCTGGCTGATTTGTGATTTGAAATATTTTGCGAAAAAGCAGCGGTCTAACAAGCATAGGGAAAATAATGTCAATGTCAATTTTTTTATGATATAAAGAATCATATAATATATCATAACTACGTGAAATAATATTAGAAAGTTTTAAAACTAAACTCTACTGAACAGTAGTGCTGCAATTATTTATTTAATACAATACTTTTATATATTTTGCATCGCGATGTCGAAATGACACACTGGTGGATGTTTACGGGTAATCGAAATCCCGGACGATCTAGTGTTAAATGTATAGTTCCCATTTTAATTATGATCGCCTATTTCCCTTTAATTAATCTCGCTATTGAGTTTTTTATTACAAAATCATTATGTGTTCGACTCAGCTAATAATAAAAGAAAATTATTCCATTGGCTTGAAGGGATTATATATGAAAAAGTGCAAGTAACTTTTTATTTCAAATACTCATGTACAATTAAAAAAGCATAGTTGTCAATAAATTGGATAGGTTAATAATTTTGACAATTCTAATTTTATCAGAAAGAAATGAATATGATACTTACTAAATTAAAAAAACACATTATGATTTTATATTCTTATACCATTTTATTTCAAGTACATGATTAATCGTCATAAAACTACTTTCCAAATCTTTTGAGATTTGACATTTTGAAATTGCATCTCAAATATTTGACGGTCTAATAACACTTTACAGTAAAATACCATTAACTGATATACATTTATAGACTAATAAAAATATTTAAAGAATAAAAAGTGTTAAAAACTGTTAAAACATTGCAATAAATAATATGTATGTATAAATAGTATAATAAAATAATAAAAAATAAATTGTAATTTTTACAAAGCATGGATGAAAATAGATTTTAAAACCTATAAAAAACCATCAAAATATAATCAGATAATAAAAAAGTCAATAGACCAAAATAGAAAACTATTACATTTTCAGAGGCTATCACTGATTTAGGACAGTGAAATTGGGTTAAGATTGCGTTACAGGATCCGACCTTCCCCATCCAGCAGAAAATTTCGACATAATAGAAAGTGAAGAAAAAATTAGAAAGCATAATGAATCCAAGCCCTTGTTCGCTAAAGGACAATTTATAATAAATAAATTGCAATGAATGGCTGTTGCAAAATTGTACAATGTTACATATTGAAACAAATACTAAACCGATATTAAGATCTTAACTTACCAAATTTCTTACAGTTCTCGAATAAAATATATAAGAATGCATGTCTTCTGCAGCAACACCATCCAAAATGTAGTGTCACATACACTGTTGGTGGACTTGATTCAGATACTTTAACACGCGTTTTGGGGGAAATGGTTATGTGTAGTATGACAAAGGGTTTACACATACTCTCAGGACATATGTGGATATCTCTAACGAAACCAAGTAATCCCATACAATTCTGTTAATAGTGAAACTGTACACTTCTATATAAATAAATATGTATATGAGAAATATTTCAAATTTAAGATATTCATTTCGATATTCGAATAATTGTCCTCTTTTTTTAAAGTCTAAGATTACTGGAAGAAATATTTGGTTATATGTATACTTAATCTTTCACTAATCAACTCATTAATTTCCTAAGTTTTATTTATATGGATTGTATAAGTGAGAAAGTATAATGCAAACAAGCCCAGGTTATAAACTTTTCTTAAATATTGTATCTAGCAGTCATTTATTAGTAGAAAAATGAACACTAATTCTATGGAATTAACAATTCCTTATTCAAATCTAAATTAATTCATTTATTCAAAGATACACAATATAATGCTTTCGAAACAATAAAATTTAAAAACGGATTCCTACGCACCATTATAATTTGAATGCTTACCAAAGTGCCTGCTTCGCGCAGGAAAGCTTAAACTCCAATCATGAAAAAATGGGGGTTACATGGATTCATCTTTAACTTAGCCCTTTGCTGCATTAAAAGGTGTGAGATCTTTTTTAAAATAAATTTAGAATAAGTGTTAAAAAATTTACTTTAGAAATAAAAGAATTTACAATAAAATGAAATAATTAAATTTAAGTGCTAAAAAAGAGAAAATTTAGGTGTGAATAATTTAAAAAATTAAATGTGTAAATGTTGTGATGATAAGAATAAATGCAATTGAATTCTGTGTCAACCGCGTACTGGCCCGGTGGACCGGAGCGCACAGCGGCCGACTTAAAGTTTAGATGGGAGAAAGAACCCAGCAGTGTATCCTACCCACCATTTCTTACCATTTGAATGCATTATATTGTATTTCATTATTCATCTTCCTTTATGCAGGCCTCTAATAAAACAATTTTCAAAAGGTAAGGAAAAATACAATAAAAATTAAATCTTACGTTTACCCTTTTTTTCCTCATACCTTTTATAATTCCTACTTTTATAACTATTAATCCAAAAATACTATTTAAGTAAGTTTTTGATTCTTATAAATATAATTCCAAAATAATACTTTAATAAAACATTTTGGTTGCACTCAACTCTTATTATCAGCCAAGATTTGAAAATAAGGTAGTTTTTCGTGAAATATGCATATCGCTATCGAATTCTGGGGCAAACTTTAAATTTAATTTTACAAAAGGGTGTTTTAATCAATGATAAAAATAAAAACGCGTATATTTTTGAATCAAATTATATTTACCAAATTATCATTTAAAACCATAAGTCAATAAATAATAATATTCAGGAATAATTACATAAATATTATAAATCTTTATTTTGTTGATATTCTGAATTTTTCTTAGTTAACAACAGTAATAAATTGTTGTTAATATTTGTGATGATACATAAATTAATTCACAAATTGTTTTTATGCTTCATACTCTTATATATAAAATTAATTTTATGGTATCTTTATTCGTAGAAATTCCTACGGATATGTAAGTTTAACTCTCTAGTCTTAGTACTAAGCATAAGAACCTCTTTAACGCGGGATCACTCAAGTCTATTTTTGCTATCGTCGTTGATCGCGGGGTGTAGAGAACACCCCCAATTTTTAAACGTGTGTATTTATTTATGAAAAACATTAAGTCAATTATGATACATATTTATTAGGTACAAGATGTTTTTTTTGCGTTATACAAATAAAATTATTAAATTCATTGCATACAAATGAGATTAACACTAATTTAATTTAAACCTACAATAATTTCATTTTAAATACATAATTTTATATTTTTATAATAAAATACAAGTAAAATATTTATACCAGAAATAAACTTACTGTTTAATTGATTTTAAGGATAATAGAAAATAGAAAACAAATTTTTTAATCATTTTCCGAACATTCAGAGCAGATTGCCTTCGTATGCTTTAAAAACATATTTTTCTTACATTGAAGACAAAAGCACTTAATTTTTACATCTTTTACCTTCGGATAAACAGTACAGAGTCACTTTTTTTAAAGTATTAGTGTGTTTTTTAGTAAGTTAAGTCAGTAGGTTTTTTTTTTTTACTTTTTTGTTAAGTTCCGGGAGTTCAGTTCTCGTATCACACTGCGTCTATACAAGTTCCATTCCAATCTCCTCTAATAATCCTGAACGTCTCCCTTTTTTATCAGGAAAAACCCATTAATAGACAATGTAATCATTAATTCCAACAATGTTAAGTAGATAGCAAATTCCTCTCTAGGGCCAATGATTGCATGTTCGCGACACATCATTTATACTACACAATTCCTCACTGATATCAACACCGTCTTTGGACAAATTATGAAAATTCACTATTTCAGGTTTCCTCACTCCAGGTTTGGTTTACACTGCTGACCACCGTAAATGCAACACCCTGAAGGAGCAAGCAAATAACATGAAATTTACAACATGCATTAGCGGAGGCGAGATATGCAAATGATTAGAATTTCAGCGCAGACACACATCACGCACGCCTGTGGCGCCACCTCAAAGCGCTATTTAAGGCTTGGAGATTTCGACGATTTCAAGTTCGACAAATGTGTTTTTCTCTTGTGGTCTTTTCAAAAAATGATCAATTATGTCTCGTAGAAAACAGCAATCAGCTTTTGATCAAGTATCCGAGTCCTACAGAGGAAGGATAGTGGATTACCGAGATTGTGGATTATTTTTTTGGGAAATCTGTAGTCGTGTTGGATGAAACCAAACAACTGTAATGCGGATATGTGATCGTTGGATGCAGGAGGGTACGACGGACCGACGTGGTTGATCGCATCCACCTCAGTGCACCACTTCACGTGAGGACAGACAAATTGTGCGCATGGCAGTGACGGATCGCTCAGTCAGATCACGAACCATAGCACAGCACATTGAGTCTGTAACGCATCATTCAGTGTCTGTGCGTACCATTCAACGCCGTTTACAGCAGAGTGGTCTGTCCGCAAGACGTCCATTGCTTGGTCTACCCTTGACACAGAACCACAGACGTCTCTGCCGCAAATGGTGCGATGAAAGAAGGATGTGGGCGGCAGAATGGAATGAAGTTGTTTTTACTGACGAGTCACGCATCTGTCTGCAACACCATGATGGTCGGATTCGAGTCTGGAGACACCGTGGAGAGAGGATGCTGAATAGCTGCGTTATGCACCGCCACACGGGTCCTGCACCGGGTATTATGGTACGGGGTGGTATTGGATATCACTCTCGCACTTCTCTAGTACGCATTGCCGATACTTTAAACAGCCAGCGCTCTATCTCCGAGGTGTTGGAGCCAGTTGTCCTTCATTACCTTCAGGGCTCGGCCACAGCCATATTTCAACATTATAATCACCAGATTGAATTGCTCCCCTGGCCGGTTCGCTCTCCGGATCTTTTGCCGATATAAAACATGTGGTCCATGGTTGCTCAACGGTTGACCCAGATTACATCCCCAGCTGCCACACCAAATCAACTTTGGCAACGTGTGGAAGCTGCTTGGTCTGCTGTACCCCAAGAACACATCCAAATCTTCTTTGAATCAATGCCGGGGCGTGTGGCAGCGGTGATCTCCAACAATGGTGGCTACTCTGGCTACTGTTTGTGGCAGGAACCACACTTCACAGAAGTCTATAAATTTAATCATTTGATACTTGTTCAACATGTTATCTGCAAAATAAATTTTGTTGTGCTATCTCTTGTCTTTCTTTGTGTTGCATTTACGGTGGCCAGCAGTGTATATTAAAATATCGCCAGTTTTAAGCATATTAGAGATAAATAGAGAGAGAGAACTCAGTTTTTTTCTACTATAAGAAACTACGTTCCTCGGGACTTTATGATGAATGCTAAGAGTGGACGGGACAGTTTTTGTTTACCAATGAAAGGTAACGGTACCACCCTTTTATTTTTCTGGAGTGTGCAACTATTCTTAATTTATTTTTTAACAACGTTTCGGCAAGTGAATAGCAGAGTACCGGTTATCGCAAAATTATGCTGCGTTCAGAACCATTAAAGTGGTTGACATAAACTCAGTGCAAAACATAATTGGTCGTAGGGTGTTGAAAACACCCCATATAAAGTTGAGAAGGTCATTACGTTCCATTTGTCCGAATGAGAATGATTGCATCGGACCAGAAGATTCAATGAACTAAAATGTGCAGCTACAGAAAAAATCGTGGCACTGCGCATTCTTTTTGGAGTCCTGGATGACTTTTTTCTTGGTTTGGTGAATAGAACACACCGTGCGTCTGATCACGGAGGTTAATATTTATGTGGCTATTATCTTATTATGGCCGTTTATTACTACATTGCATTTTTCGCTTGATGCATTAACATTATGTTAGATAATTGTAATAAACATTTAATATACCCTGTTTTAACATTTAATAGGTACAGTAGGCATCAAAGCTGACATAAATGTTTAGCTGATTTTAGTTTATATTTCTATGATCAAATCCATATTAGGAATCCGTCTTGTTACTTTCATCGCTGTATTAATTAATTAACATTTTCCATCAAAAAAGTTGAATTTCAAGCTTGTTTTACTTATTATTCACACTATTTACTATTATTAGAATCAAACTGAACTGCAAATAAAGTAGAGGATTTTAGTTATGAATGTCAATTATAAGTAACATATGCGTGAACATTTATGTTAAAAGAGGAACATATTGAATTGATCAATTGATAAAAATATAGTTCCTCGTTACGTAGGAAGCAACATTAATTTAATTGATGATTAGTCTCAGATAAACTTCTCTATATATAAAGAGTTTTTCTTGTCACGCTACTAAACTTTTTACGTACAATGGCAATCGCAAGATAGCTCGCCAAGTTAGCAACCTGGTTCACACATGTGTCGTACGCGTTGAATTGGCAATCATGTGCTTTCTTCAATAAAATGTCGCCAATTTAACTGAATATAAGTGCCAAGAACGAATTTTGGGGCAAAAGAACAAATAAATAGGACTGCATAATACAGGGTAACCGGGCTTAAGGTATCCAAATGTTATGGCTATTAATTATGGAGCTATCCATCAGAATGTAATAAACTGTTTATTCGTGGATTGGAAACATTTCCGAGATTTTTTGGGTTAAGTCTGATTGGGGCTCTTGTGCGCATTATTCGGCATTCGAAGACGATAAACATGTTACACTGACTTCATTAGTAAAAATGGTAACGTCACAGCAAAAGGTGCAATCCGTACTTTGGTTAACGGAATTTTAATTAATCACGCGTGTGCAGCGATGTGTTCAAACAGAATGAAATGTCATTACTGGCTTGTGAAATCGACTTTTCAAGACTCCTACAAAATAAATCACACACACAATCAACAGTGTCTTCTATCATAAAAACTGAAGGATACTTGACAGTTAGAGATACCAAAGTTCCCGTCTCCTTTAAAGTTTTTTCCCATTGGTGGATAGATTTTGCAGCCGGAGGATCAACATTCCAATCTGTTCGAACGAGTCGCTGTGCACGCCTGAACGACTTAAATCCAGTTCTCCAAAGTACGCACTGCACCTTTTGCTGTGGTGTCCACATCTTTACTGATGAAGTCAGTGTAACAAGTTTATCGTCTGCGATTGCCGAATAAAAATAATCGTGATTGCATATGTGCAGCCGATCGGACTAGACCCGAAAATTCTCGGAGAGTTTTCCAATCCATGGATGAGCAGTTTACTACATTTTGATGAGTTGTTCCAAAATATACGCCATAACTTTTGAATACATTAAGCCGTACATCCTTTACATGTTAACAACAATTTGAATAATAAGTATGGATAGCTGTATACTTCGTACAATAGGGGTTAGTCCACCATTCGGTGGATATAGGTACCTCCGCAAGTTTTCTTGATACAGAAATTAAATTAAAAGATAATGAAAGTGTTGCTAATATTTTTGACAAACGAGATGACTTTAAATTCAATATTATAAAAGTACCACATTGGGAGAGTAATATACATGTTTCTATATTCAGAAATACTGTTATTAATTCCATACAATGCCAAAAATTTCCAGTTTAAATAAAATCACAAAAAATAAGAAAAACAATAACATTTTACTAAATACTGCTTAATTCAAAAATACCCAATAAGTTTTATTAATAGATATTCGAATAAAGAAATTCTAAATAGTAAGGACTAAATTTCCATAGTTTAATAATAGGCTATTTTATAAATTTATTATTTTTCCAAGATAGTTATCGTTACCTCCAAATTCTAATTTTAGATAAAATTATACTTGTTCTCTTCGTGGTTATATAAACATAAATATAAGTTTAATTTAATTTATTTTTTAAATCATATATAATCTTAGAGTGTCCCTAAGATAATGGTAGTACGTTTACAATTCTTAATTTATTACATCTATTCTTTTCATACTTTTGCTAAGTGCTATTATTCAGCCATTCCTATGCTTTAAATTTGCATTTGGGTGAAGAATCTGGCTACAACTGGTTTATTGTACTCAGATTTAGCCTAGGCTCTGCATTGTTGAATGCAATTTTTAGGTAAGTTACTTTTTTCTCATAATGGATTTATATTTTCTATCCATTATTTTCAATAGGTTCTTGCTCAGTATTATTAACAGAAAGTGGAAAGTTTGGCTGGCCACAAAACATGTTCAACCCCACTTTTATATATATTTTATATATAAGCTGTCTTAAGTCAGCAATGTTAATAATACTGTAGCATCCATGTTTTTAAAAAAAATTTATATTTGACTATAATATTTTTAATATTTCATAGATCCTTTTAATATCTATTGTCTGTTTATCCTGCAATTTCGGTTTATTTCAATTCTGATTAATGTTTATTCATCTCTCTCTTGTGAGAAATCTTGATTATATATATATATATATTATATATATATATATATATATATATATGTATATATAATATATATATATCATTATTTCCATATTTTTAATATGATTATCCTTTAAATTATATGTAAAGAAAAAGCAAATTTACAGTAAGACAGAAGAGCGATAAAATTTATGTGCCCCAAAAATATATTTCTTGTCTTTGTTTCCACGTATATAGATGGCATTAAGATCTTACTACAATATTATTAAATATTAACTAGTGGAAAAACAAATTAGTAATCATAATGCTCTGTTACTAAGATAGGAAAACTTCAACTCCTTATTACAATCAGGAAATATATATACTTGCATTTTTTCTTTACATTTAAAAATAACCTTGAATTAAATTTTGTCTATAAATTCATTTAATTATATTTTTGAGTTTATCTTCTTCATAGACGATACTTTTAAAATAAGTTTTTCCACTGTGGGCTAGTATATATTTCAGAATTTAAAATATAGTTGTTTTTTACTCGTTTATGTTTTTATTTTTGCACTATTATTTAGTTTGTAGAAAGTCGTGTTTTTCTTTACAGTAATATTGGACTCAAAATATGTAGGTTGGCGCCTCAAAACGTTTTTGTTCCTATTTTTCATTCCTAAGTCTGGACATGCTAACCAAAAGCTCAGTCCTATAATGTATTGATCTGCTTTTACACGACTATATTTCTCATTTGTGAAAAAGCAATTTTTTTTTAGTTTGACTTACTGCTGATATTGTGTTTTAAATTTATTTATCACTTATTGAGTCATCAATTTATTTTTTCCATAGGAATATTGCAAAAGTTTATAAAAGTATTATTTATGTTTAACATAATTTTTAATATATATTTAATATGTATTTAGTATTAATTTATATTTTGTTATTAAAACTATTATTGTAACATTTGATAATAAAAATACTGGACTTTGTTTCACATGAAATAATTTACCTTATTATTTTTGGAGGAAAAATTAGGTTTCCTGTTTTTGGTTACAAGAATAAAAAAATAAAAAAAATATTAGGGAAAAAAAAACTATGAAAGTAGGCGTATCTGTTTTAATTTTATGAATTTAGAATAATATGAAAAGAAAAATATGAATGTCTAATTTATCATGACTCTAAATTTATTAAATGTAGGCTTCTGTACTAGATTGTTAATCCGTTAAGGCACGAGATTTTTTGGAAACGCCGGTAAAAAATGTGGGATTAAGGGTTTTTTTCCTAAAAAAATAAATGTATTTATTAATATCATAATAATTACTCTGAATTTTAATAATAATTAACATGAATATGATTATGAAAATAATATTAGAAATAGAAGAAGAAATTTAGAACGGCATTAGAACTAAAATACCGTGATATACAAGATTACCCGAGTAAGTGAGTGAATATTAACGTCGGAATATTCAGCAACTTAAAGGCTTTTTGTGACGAACTGCGTAATTTTGAACCATGGTCAAGCGATGTGGACGACATCTGAGTTGGTACCCACTCTTCTAACTTCCACACCTCTCGAACGGGATGATGTTTGAATTTCGACAAATTTAACGTGTATCGCCCTCTACGTTAGGATCTTCGGCGGTACAAGTCACGATCTCATAAAACGGCGGTCACGATTCCGTTACCTTGACCACTTGGCTACGGCAACCACCTGGCTCTTGTGAGAAAAGGGCATGTGCAAATTTGCCGGCAGCTTTCACCCGTGTCTAACACGGCCAAATGCGTTACAGGGGTTTTTCTATGTTTATGATTTCAATTCTTAGGTGGATTAAATTGTCTGACTACCCTAAAATCGTAATTTTTTTTTGTTTATGATTTTATTTTATACAACGTTTTATGAGACTTGTAGAAATACCAAAATTTTATTTTCCATACACTAGAACCAAAAGTACTAGTGTTTTAGTAAAAGTAAATACCATTACTTTAAGCTAGGTGTCAAAATTTAAAATCCTTTTTACTTGAAATTTGTTTTTTCGAAAAACTCAAACACTCACAACGATTGCTGGGGTCTCAGGGGTGTTAACTTTTTCTGGAGGGCTGGAAATATAAACATTATTCAAATACATATAACTCTTTTAAATTAAAATTAAATAATTCGAATCTTTTACATATTATTAATAAAGGAATGAAGCTTCAGAAAAGTATAAAATATTTAAAATATAATGATAATTTTAAACATTATAAGCATATGAAAATAAGAAATATTTTATAAGAAATATTAATTAAGTTTTACTGCGCGCACGCTATTTTCTAAAATAGTAGCCTTTGATGCATAGAACTTTTTAAAATTATAAAATGTATCATACTCTTTAAGCCCTAGTAAATTAAGAATAATATGTCTTTTGTATTTCAAAATATTTGAAAAATATTGAAATTTTTTTAAAAAAATTTGAAAATATATTTTTTTTTATTTTTTAAAAATATAATTTATTATTATATTTATTTAAATTTACTACGGTGTAATAAAGATACATATAACTTTATAAATCAACTTATTGCTAGTAATTAAGGATAATACTTTTGTAAATAGCATGGGCAAAGTAAAACTTAATGAATATTCCTTATAAAAAAGTTCTTATTTTAAAATGCTTATAATTTTTAAAATTATGATTATATTTAAACATTTTCCACTTTTCTGAAGCCTCATTTCTTTATAAATAATGTGTAAAAGATACGAATTATTTAATTGTAATTTAAAAGAGTTATATGTATTTGAATATTGTTTATATTTCCAGCCCTCCAGAAAAAGTTAACACCCCTGAGACCCCTTAAAAATTTTTAAGAGTAATTAACTAAATTTTTTGTGTGTATATTTTGTATATTAGTAGAAGTGTTTTAACTTTCAGATTTATCAATCACTGATTTATAAAAAAAAATCACAATCCCTTATGTGAATACAATCATTGCTTTTCTTAAGCAATTTCATATAATAACTAAGATAAAGTCTTTAGTTTTTGTAAAAACTAAAATATCTCATCCTGAAGGTCATTTCAAAATAATGTCTACCAAAATAACACACCAAAATTGAAAATATGTTAGTAAACTTTTTGTACAAAATGGGCCCCGTTTATGGAATTTTTTGTAAATTTTTACCTATTGTTCCAATTTTATTAATAATAATTTCTTTTTTTCTTCTTAATTTTAGCATTTTTTTCTTAAATGTACTGAACAAATCTAAAAGCTACAAACAGTTTTCCGTATCTCTATTTTCTTTAAAAAAAAGTTGGTGCAAGCAGTCGAATACCTTAAAGACGATTCTAAAAAATAGTCACTTTTATTGCGATTAAATTGAAACAATCTGTGTTGTTTTGATATAATTAATAATATCACCAAGATTTTTAATATTGCATTTTTTTTGTCGATTAGAAATATTTTATCTTTATATATAAAAAGGCACTAAAATGTAAGGAAGCTAGTAGAGCACTTTGGACAAAAGTTTTACTTTGAAGATTTTTAAAACAATTATGAAATTTAAAATTTCAATAGGTTATTTGGCCTCAAATGGGTCTTGAATTGAACTAAATCGTAACTGTAATCTTCCACTGAAATAAATTCCGCCATTTCTAGGAAATCAGAAATGTTATACAGTTAAATGCGTTAAATATATAATTTTAGTTTAGTTAGTTTAGTTAAATATAATTTTACATAATATAGTTAAAATATTTCTTTACGTTTAGAAGTTTTATTTGAATCTTTTCAGTTTTTGATAAATTTGAGATCATATTCGGTTACATAAAGTACAACTAAGTTGACGTTACTGAATTGATCACTGCAGTATTTTGAATAAGTTATTTAAAAACACTGGAAATTATGAAATTATGTTATTTTCATTCTAACTCTTCCAAAATCTATATCGAGCTTAGATCATTTAATACATTTTAAAGCATAAAAGAGTTCTGCATAATTTATATGAAAACTATGATTTTAATATCAATGACAATCACATGTAATTTAAAACTATGTATCGTGCTCTTTGAATTTATATAAGGTATGTCATACAATTTGAAAATATTTTTGAGTTTGTATGTGTAACAGATTCAAAATCATATTGTCAAATATTTTTTTGAATTCCAACAAAAGAAAAACATGAAAGGTAGTATATATAAATCAAATCGGAACTCTTCAAAATTCAATTTTATATCTTCTGCAAACGACACTTCATCCCGAATCTAAGAAATCCAAAACAGAACAACCAATCAAATTCTCGAATGCTGGAATTTGAATACATAAGTTTGTTTTTGAAAAGTGCAAATATTGACGCAGCAGTAAAGACAAAATGAAACATGAGTTACGAAGCAGGATTTATTTTCTTTTATTCTAAGAATTCCAAATGATCAATACATCGAGTAATATTGGATTCGAAAAATGGATTTACCATTTAAATTAGATATGTGTTTGGAACCTTTTTACAGTATGAAGAGGAAATGCAATTACATGTGGATACATTGAGTTTGTGAGTATTTTTTCCTACACTTTCTTAATTAAGTTGGGAGAACGATGTCGAGATTTATACTACAGATGAACGAATATCAATTTTAATAATTGTATACATTAAATAAATGTGTTATGAGGATAGAAATAAAAAGACATTATTTCCTGAAATTTAGAACTTTTGTAACGACTAGTTTGCTAGTAATGGATCGAACCATTGAATACGAACTATCCTACGTTATATATATATAATTAATTAATCCTTTTCAAAATTGTGGAACTTCCTAAAATTTTGTAAGTTGGATAAGATAAATAAATCAATAACTTCAGTGATATTTAAAATGTTTAAAATATTAATATTATTTTAAACTTTTTTTTAAAATAAAAGTGCTGTTATTAGCTAAAGAAACAAATTGTATTATTCTTTCATATTATGAATGTGTAATTGAAAAACACTCTTAACTGCATGTTTTTAAGGTAAAACAAAACTTTTATCAAAACGCAAAAACAATTCTTAAGCCACCAATGCACAGAAACCAATTTACCAAACTGTTGTTGTAGGTGTTAATTATGTTGTGTTTGTTTTTAAAAAGATTATTTTGATCACCTATATTTGAAATAAGAAATTTATATCAAGCGGGGAAAAAAAGCAAATGAACATAAAAAAAATTGGAAAAAGAAAACTAATGTGCGAAATTGTTGCCAAAGTTTAAGAAATATTTAAAGAAAAAAAAAGATCTCCGTGTTCCATATTAAGCTTTACATAATAACAAAAAATATTTCTTTTACAGCTCTTTTCTTTAGAATATAAAATAAAAATGAAGCATTTTTAACAAATGATTTATGTATTACATTAATTTACATATAATCACAAAAATCCATATTTAAGAATAGCATCAAAGGATTTAGAGCTTTTATTTAATTGTAAGACGCAATTTCTGTTTCCGGATTCCCAAAATTCGTAATTTGGCATATTTTGGAGCTAAGCCAATTTCATATTTTACTGAATCACTGTTGCTTTGTACTCCCCTTATCACTCTAATTATTCTTATCGTTTTATGCAAAGCTTTTATGATGTCAAATATGTAGGTTACCTAAAAATGCATTACAAATTCATACTTTTAAGAACACGTGTAACTTTGTAATAATATATTGGTAAGGAAATTATTCAATTGATTCACTTCTAAAGTAGCATCAAAATTTATAGATAACTGTTATAATATCATAAAAACAAAAGCATAATGGTTTAATATTAAATCCTAAAAAAATATGAATCCACAGAAATATGATTAAATCCACAGAAATATGAACAGTTGTATACTAAACTAAACTCAATGGCACATGAAGACCGAAGCTTACTGTGCCCATCTCAGTTTTCATGGCTCTGAGCACTGAGGTGCATGAGCTAACGTTCCAGTCAGGTGATCGATTTGACGTGAAAGCCCCAGTCTTTTTATTCTAAGAAAGCTTGGTTCTTCTTCATGTATCGACCCAGTAAAAGGATGAAAGGCTAAGCCAGTCTCGCCCAGCCTGAGATTTGAACCCTGGACCTGAAGTGGGGAAGCGGGATACGCTACCACTCAGCTACTGGGCTTAAATAGTTTACTTATACAGTAGAATGACGTTTATCCGAATCAAATGTGACCGGACACCGTTCGGATACGTGATTGTTCGGATAACCGAAATCGGAATGTGACCCATACAGTATATAAAAACGGACACTATGCGAATATTGAAAATCATAACATACGGGAAACGTGCTTGAAGAAAAAGCAAAATAGTTGCAAAATGTCGCAATTTTACCTTTATTGTGAAAAATAATCTATTTTTTGCAGTACCATTGTACACCTTCGTTTTTTCTCTGTAAGGTATCTGATTCTCTTTAGCAGCAGCAGTTAAGTAGGCCAGCACTCTGATTATTGTTCGTATCACTTCTTAGCTGTCTCTAACACAGGAAACGCGTCAGCATTTGATGGACCCTTGCTATTTTCGTTGTTGTTGTCCTCCTCTTCATCCGTTTCATTGTCGACAGGGTCGGATTTTTCTTGCAGGGAAGTTACAATCTCGTAATCATTTAGCATTTGAAATCCACAGGCTTCTGCATCGTATGCCATCCAGGGGTTTCTACATCTTCTTCATCGCATTCTTGAATTCCTGGAATCGATTGCACAAAGTCTATAATCTCCTTCCTGTGGTCGTTATTGATGCCTTTTTCGCCTTCTATAAATCTGGCCACAGCTTATCCCATGCATTTTTCGCCAAATCACACAACTGAAATTCCGCAATTATCCCTCACTTTGGGTTGTCCCGTCACTTTTGATCTCACGCGAAACAACTGTTGTGCATTGCACTGTTCGAAAACGTATTCATATATAGTGCAAGTAGTTGAAAAAAAACTTGTCCGGATATTTGACGCTCCGGATAATAAACGTTCGGATAAACGACGTTCTACTGTAATTGAATATTTTTTATGTTAATTTTTGCCAAATTAACAACTTTTCTAAAATCTTACAATTCTAAATTCAAACATTACATTGAATATAGAAGTACATTAGCAATTAAATTATATTTACGTTTTTAAGAAACAAGACCTTTACCATTTTTACTACACAGAAATCGTTTGCTGCTTTACACATACTAATTAAAACATTTTATTTCTTTTCTCATGTTAATGAAAATTCAAACATTGTATTCATAAATATCTCAAAGGTTAATAAACTTTATAAGGCTTGTTCAAGTCTTGCAGAATGATTCTAATTTTGCTTCTTTTTCTTAGGATTAATTTGCAAAAGTTCTGATTTTTATATTTATGAAAAATATTCATGCTTACAAACTACATAGTCAGATGAGTGTACTCCAGGCTTTTAAGAATCAATTTATCTTTACGATCTTTCAAAGAATGTAAAATTTCCCCCTCTATTGTTATCCATTGTTTACTAGAATTCATTTTTAGCTTTATTTAAGAGGCAGGAGTTTTAAATAACAGGAGAGAAGAAGACAGAACATCGTAAAAGTTACTAAAGAGAAGTTGTAATGAAGTACTTCAAGAGAGATATGAGAAATTCTTCTGACGACGATGATGCTAATGTTCTGATAAATGTTTCATTTTAAAGAACCTGGATTCTTGTCTAATAATACAAGGAAATTAAAGAGTAGAATTATTGCAATTTTATCACACTTTAAAAATGCCATATCCTTTTTATGTTTTACTTCGAGAGATGCTTAAGGTATACAACTACTTGAGATCACATTTTTTAAAAAAAAAAATGGAGGTATGGGGATTTTTTTGTAGTTTTTAGATTTATTTAAAACATTTTAAGAAGAAAATGCTAAAATTTAAAAGAGAAAAACAAATTATATTAAAAATAAAATGAAGAAAAATTTGTAAAAATTACAAAAAATAACATAAAAGGGGCCCATTTTGTACCAAAAGTTTATGAACAAATTTTCAGTTTTTCAATTCTGATGTATTGCAATGTTATTTATTTTTAAAATGACCTTCAGGATAAGAGATATTTTAATTTTTACAAAAAGCAGAGCATTTTATCTTTTTCATTATATGAAATTGCTTAAAAAAACAAAGATTACATTCACAAAAGAGTCTGTAAATATTGTAATAAATTAGTGATTGTTAAGCTTCTACTATTATACAGAACATACCCCGTTTGATCATTTTCGAAAACACATTTTGAGCTAAAAGCGTAAAACAGTCTTAAAATTAAAACATAGATGTTGATCTTTTTTCAGCAAATGTAAATAAAATTATCAGGACATATTTGAATAAACTAATTACTACTCTATGTGGTTATTATAAATTAAATTTTGGGAAACGCTAACCGCTCTTACTTTTGAATTATTCTAAATTTATTCATTTCACTTCTTGGAACAGACTATGTTTACCTAGTAGTGCCGTAAACTCTGACACAAAAATCTGAAATTTTCTGCTGTGATTGAAACTTAGCAGACAGTTGTAAAGTTCATTTTTATAGATCATCTGTTATATCTCTCTTTAAAAAATTAGTTCTTTATGCACGTTGTTCTGAGTTCAATCAGAGCTACAGAACAGTTGAATGAACAGAAGCATACAGCAGTTATTTGTCTCCCTCAAAAATGAAGTGCTTGTCGAATACTTTAAGGCTCTAAAGCATTTATATATCACAAGGTTGTTTATTGAGCAATTACGAGCTTTTCAGAGAAAAACAGATTTACAGACCCCACTAGAAATAGCCATCGACACTCGGTGACAGTACCATCTTTCGTGAAAATAGTCAGACAGACGATTTGTTGAAATCCTTGTTGAAAAAGTATCTTTTCTCTAAATTGATGAACTTTTCAAAAAGAAAAGTGAGTCACACAGTTAAAGAATATAGACTGAGTGACCATTTACTCACAAAAGAATTAAAGTGTCAGAGGTACTTCAATAAAGCAAAAGCACTTTGGCGACGGTCCGCGGATAACTGCCACAGACAAGTTTACCACCAAGAAAATGTTTGACCCTGAAGAATCTTTCAACTATGGCAGGTGTTGTTGTCTCTTAACCCAGATTGTATAGCACAGCTACACACACCATCTGCATAAAACCAAAAATTGCCAAAAAATCCAAAAATAAAATTGGATTTCCAATAATAAAATTCAAGCAATTAAAAATATGATTGGGGCATGCCTGATTAGTCTCGCACTTATGACACTGTGGAAAGACATTCCATCCCTGTTGAAAAGTAAAAGATTTGATGTGGCCACTAAAATAGTGGGATTGAGCCACCTGCTGAATCCTAGGAAATTAAATTGGTGACATCAAAAAGGTATTTTCCAAAAATACCAAGTGTGGGCAGGGGAGGGGGTATTCACCAAAAGGCATTTAGTTCTATCCTTTTAATGGAGGAGAGTCTGGAAATAAGACAAGTGCTACCCCTATAGGTGTCAGCGCTGGCAGACCTCGCCAAACAATCGGTTATCGTGGTACCATTCAATCAAATATGGGAGGGGGACCTTTGAAAGTATATAGAGTGTCTAGAAGAAAGTGGAACCATAAGATCCAGAATATTTAGGCTCTCATATTCCCAAAGGTTGTCCAACGAGAAAGATGCTGTATAGAAGCACGTATGTCAGTTAAAATCCTAATGCACCTGGTTGTAAGATCAGATATAGTGTCAAAAAATAGCAATTCCTCATATATTTCAATAAGTTCAGACCGAAAAACATAACTGCAGTTAATATTCCTAATCTTAATGTCAAATGTGCCATCAGGTGTTTCAGTGTGCTCGCCGCTTCCAGAAATACCACCGTCAGCCATGTTGACATCAGTAAAACTTTTTAATACCGAATAAGGGACGCCATGAATTGACTGCAGAGAAATCTTTCTAGTAAATTCAGGTATATCGGACCTTTTAAACACCTTGCTCAATAGATCAGTCTGGAAATGTATTCGATCAGAGTCGAACTTAAAATTTAAAAGGACTTTAAGGAGTGAGAATCAAAATTACCAGAAAACAGGCCCATATCACCTGTCAAAGAAAAAGGGTTATTTACGCAAGTGTTCGAAAAATTAAAGACAAAAAATTATGAGCTCAGAGAGCTCATCACACATTCGGCTTTCGCAATAGTTTGGTGGGGTGTTAGCTATGAAGTCGTTTTAGAGATTCATTTTTGCGAGAAAAATAAGAAAACCATCACACAATTTTATCAAAGCTCTATTATAGAGCCGACAGTGAAACCCTTGATTGTAAATCTGTACAATGAAAGCAACCGAATTTTTCAACAATACTCTGCTCTTACGAATAAGGCAAAAACGACCCACTGGTGGTTAAAATAGAATATGCTAGACTTCTCAAAACACAAAAATTGGCCTTTTAGCAGTCTGGATTTGAATTCACTTGAGCATAAATTGAGCTTGTTGTTGCAAACAAAGGTGTGCCAAAAACAGTAACCCTATTTGAACACAGACTTTGAACGTTCCTTAAGGAAAGCAGAGATGGAAATTACCTTGGAGGTATCGTCTTCATCGATGAATGATTGACCGAAGGAGCTTACAACCTGTGTAAAATCAAAAGGGGATGAATTTCAATAAAAATGCAATATATCAACTTTAAAGGAGAACAAATTTCAATAGATTTAGTTTTTGATAAAACCTATTTAGCTCGAAAGCAGTTACGCGGTGCACAAAGTTACCCCAGGCCTTCGAATTTTTTAATTACGGGAAAACTGTTTATTTCTCACCAATGATCTTGTCAGTATCCCCCTATATGATAGTCTTCAATAGCACTAAAACGTATTTTTCATGTATTTCTATCTTTTTATTTTGTGAGTGGTAAACGTTTTTTACAATGTTAAGGTAATTTGGGTAACTGGACCTAGTGCAAACCGGGGTAAAATGGTAACCAATGGGCTTTGGTAAAGGACATAGATCAAACACTTTTGTTCCAAAGTATTTTTTATGCATATGCTACATTTTCCCCTGTGAACGATTTTATGGTTTTGATTGCTGTGTTGTATGGCTCATTAAGGTGTATAAAAGTAGATGAACATGATGTAAAAAAAAGAAATTAGCATCTACGATCTCTACTGAATGAAGCTGAAACTGACCAAGGAAGGGAAGTATTTAATGCAATAATCGATATTAATCATGATATCGAAAGTAAATTTAAGAAAAGCGACGAACAAGAAACGTTTGAGTCGAAAGGAAAATGTTCAAAAGTTACCTAAAGAACTCCATGAAGGAAGATTTGAAGTCACAAATGTACGACAAGTCACACTGCACCCTGCCAAAAAGATACAGGCAATAAAAGATACAGGCAATATAATAAAGTTCAACATGCTATCTGTCGATCATCAAAGGTTAGTAAAACTACAATCACCTGAACAAAATATGATAGTTTTGCCTGTATATAACATTCCTGTAAAGTTAACGAAATGTGTCTTTGTGTGTGTGTGATTTGTGTCCTTTATTAAAGAACACAAAACTCACATTTGAGTTCCGTTTGGAATTTTTTTTCAAGATATCAAAGAAAAAGTGAAAATTTTTTAAAAGAAGTTTTCTTAGTTATATTATTTACTGGAGAATTACGATTTTTATCGCGTATAGCAAAAATTATTATAAAAATATGGTTAGGGTGACTCTGTCACCCCACACGACAACTAAAGTTAATTCTGGGTGCGCTACTTCTCCCGTCTTAAAGAACATGTAATAAAAAGGTTTTATTTTTCACACACAAGTACATATTTAATTTATATTAAACTTAATTCATTGAAGAGTCTAGCCATCTAATGCATAACCAGTTATCTCGTAGTTTGAACCATAATCAATCGATAAGGATAACCTTGAAAATATTTCATTTCCCCCTGAACCTTTAAACAATTAATCAAGCTTGAGTTGAGCACATTAATCGCAAAACATATACTTTGCGTCAGATTTTAGATTACAGCTTATTCACTAATGTTTCTGTTTCAAAATTAAACATTAATTTCCATAAAGATAAAGAATGAAAATCAATTGATGCTTTTAAATTACGAAAAATACACATTATAAAAAAATCAATGATATGCGAAGCTCCCTACATAATCATTAATTTAGTGTAGACGTGATTAGAAAAAATTACCATGCGTATGAAATTATAAATATACAGGGTGTCCCAAAACGACCGCATAAACTCTGCACAGCTAGATCCCTCGTTGGGAGTACTTAAAAACTGCCCAAAGAAGCATTCCTGTACACGATCCATAGTTTACGAGAAAAATAAGAAAAACAAAGTATGACGTCACTTACGGTGCAAGAAAAAACTTTATGGATATATCACCAACATTATTTGCATATCTTTCCAGACGATAATGTGTAAAACGTTCGTCGCGCATGTCGCGTCATGCATGTGCGCGCCGTGGAATGACGTTAAGCCGCCGTTGAACTGGTATTTAAAAGGCTGCATCTGGCAGCTACCGGTAGTCTTCGTATGGTGGCCATGTATTCCGTTCGTGACTACTGCGACATGTACTTGCGACATGTCTTGATACATGCCATCTCAAAGAACTGGTGTATCGAGACGTAGTGACAACACAAATGGATTTAGTTGCTCGTCTGCATGCTGCTTGTACTTTGGACCCCACGATGCTGTGAAGTGTGATTACAGCCATTCCTAGGCGTGCTCAAGCCTGCCTCGACATGCACGGTGGATATTTTGAGCATCTGCCTTAAATTGTGCATATACTGCTGTTGATATGTTCAATAAAGTGTTTTTTTCTTGCACCGGAAGTGACGTCATTCTTTGTTTTTCGTATTTCCTCGTAAACTATGGATCGTACAGGAACACTTATTTAGGCAGTTTTTATGTACTCCCAACGAGGAATGTAGCTGTGCAGAGTTTATGCGGTCGTTTTGGGATACCATGTATAATATTTTTTTCTATAATCATAAAAAATATATTTTCCTCTAAGAGTAAAAATTGACTTGAAGAATTCTCTTGAAGTGTGAAATTAAAAAAAATTGGCTCGTAGTAATATTGAATTATGTATCTTAAAAGCATCACTAAGATGAATCGGTTATCTGTGGTTCTGGGCTCTTTGGAAACTAATTTAATACTGTTCATTTAATAAGGTCAATTTGTTATTAGTGTCAGTTGTTGAAGCTGCACTAAAGCCATAACGAAACTCGCGATTTTAAACAAAAGTCAAACGACATTTGAAATGGCTCTCCATCTCCAAACTTTCCCGTCACTTCAGTATGAGGACTTTTAGCCTTGGCATATGTAGTGGGCATCATCTACTTTACAAAGTATGTCTGCTTATTTTTAAAAGATGTCGTTGATTTTTTAAAGTGTTATTTCAATAATATTTGTTATGAAAATTTGAAAAGTGTGTTAGACATGTAATGATGCAATATGAATTATTGGTGATTAAACCTACGGGAAGACGAAAATTTTGTGGGAATGTTGAATTCACATCACTACACCTTCAGAATGGCATTTGTGCTTTGTCCAACTGGCTGATTTAACACGTTGTTTGTATAGTTGTAAAAATACTTGGATTGTGTTTCGTAAACCACGAACCCATTTTCATGTTCACAGAATATTGGATAAAGGCATAATCTAGGTAAGAAATATCGATGTTATCATCTGTAGTGTTCTTTTTCATAATAGATGGCTTACAATATGAAGAGAATATGTAAATTAGGGTGCTTGCTAAGTTTGCACATTTACATATCAAAAAGAAATATCCATACCAATGTACACAATCAAAAATTGGTCACTGACAATTCTTCGCTATAAAAGAAGGAAATAGCACCCCTATACATGTACTTAATGATAAAGTAATCATATATGGATTCATTCTCATCCATGTTTTCACTTCACTTCGTGCTTGTTTAATAACCGATTTTATTTTCAGCGAAGACATCTTAGACTTTTTCCCCAACATTCACTTGAAAGTTTAACACAATCGGATATGTTTCAGACATGTTTAAAAAAAACAGAATTGATGGCGTTTATCACTGCAAATTCATTGGAATAATTTCAAAATTATACTACGAAATGAGATATTTGCAAAACTTTTATATAGAACAATGTAAAATGTTGTGAATCAGAGTCATAAAGTACGACGCGAACCCATTCACTATCCTTGTAATCTGTTTAAGTTTGTTTATGCATTTGTTTTAGTGTTTAAATTTTCTTATTTCGAAAAAAATATACATGAAGTGTTACTTAAATTGCTGGTACATTTTGATTAACTACAAACTATTATTTACGTTTTATAATTTATGTATAAATTAGGACATGGGCATCATTTAAATAATTACTTTAATATATATTAGATCAGTAAGGATCATATGACAGCTATTAAGAATAATTAGCTTCAGATTTAAAACTATTTAACAGCTTTAGTTTTAAAAAGAAAATATATTAGTTTTTTAATATATTTCCACAGTAATTGAATTCTTTACTTTTATGTGCGATGATTAAATTGCTTTTTGTTAAGAATTTTGCTTTTAAAATATCATGATATATATTAAAAGCTTAACATCAATATTCGACAATAAAAATACTCTTAGTAAACGTTCATTATCAGAACCTTACTCAAATTGGTTTTTTTTTCAATCAAATTGTTTCAATTTGCATTGTTACACAACTTATTCTTTCTAAAGAGGCTTATCTTCTGAGTGTATTAACTATTTTCAAAATGATTTTTTTGCACATGCAATGCTCTTTGTAATACAGATAACATTTAAATCTTGCAAAAAAGTATAATTATGTTGTTTTTTTTGTTAAATAAAATAAGTAATACAAATATTTTTTTTTCATTAAGTTATTTTAAAATTTTGCTGGTGAGAGGAAAATGACTTACGCTACTAAGTACGCACACAAATCTTATTTTCTCTTTATTAATTATCCAACTGAAAATTATAAAGATTTAATTTGTTATTGTTTTACTATTTACAGGAATTGGCTTTATCCCTTGTGTTACCAGTTTATTAGGCAATAGTTTGTGCCATAAAACTTTACCTGTTTTTGTTTTTCAAAAGTACCACTTTTTAAGCTAATTTTTTTCTGATGTATCTGGTAATCTGATGTATAGGAAAATCTAGAGAAATTATATTATGTGGTCATTATGTGACAAACTATATGCGTTTATCTATATGTTTACATTGACAATAACAAATTATGTTATTCAACTGGAAATGTAAATATATATAATTTAGGTAAGTTTTGATCTTTGGAAATTTTGATTCCTACTTAGAAAATTTCTCAATGAATTACAAAGATTCAAAAGATTATAGCAATAATTATATTATGAGCTTCGGGACTTACAAACCACAAACTGTGATTCAATAACCACCGAACACGTTCGGAGTACTTTTTAACAAAATAGCATACTAAAACATTATAAATGCTCTTTTAGTATTCAATACCAATAAATATTACTATTTAACACTATCAAAATTTAAAATAAATTACCTGAATTTTACAAAAATCTCAATTATAAGTGAAATTTTAGCAATATTTTTGAAAAACTTTAAAGCAGTTAGAGAAAAAGTAATAAACATATAATAGTAAAGGTATTACTAAAACAAATTAGATGCATTTATCTAGAAAGTGTAATAAAATTTTAATTTTTTATTAAAATTTTAAAATTTTAGAGCTGATTGAGTAAACATTATAAGAAATGTTACATTTTTTATGAGACCATTATTTAAATAACAAGCCATAACTCAAAAAGTATTCATACAATAAGAAATATTTTAGTACATTCTCTAGAATATAACAGATATCAGGTTCAAAAAGTTTTATAAAAATACATTAATAATATTTTGAGTTATCAGACTCGCCATGATAGATTTTGAGTAATTTAAATGTCCTTCTAGTAGATCAAAAACCCACTTCCGGTTTTTCTAAATTTATAAAATTGATTGTAACTTGGCCTCTAGGTAGTGTAGAAACAAAATAAAGTATGTTTCGTAAAGTCAAAAGATAGCTCTATTCAATAAAATAAAAAACAAAAATATCTGTCTTGACTGAATTTGGTCATTTTCAACGTGTTCGGATACCTTAAAGAATTAATGGATACGCGCACATATTAAAAACCCTTTTAATTAAACAAATAAACTTAGAAATACTTGGATTAATGTTATATAACTATTTATATTGTTTGTGTGGAGACAAATCTGTATTAACAAATTCTATAATTTAGTTTCATGTACAGAGTGAGTGCAGACGATGTACTCAATTTTAAAAAATCAGATTATCGAAACTGCATCACATATTACAATAAGTGATATACAAATGTAAAGAGAAATATACCAAGTTTTTTCCCTACATAAGTTCAACAGGTGACAGTACATTCAAGCTTGCTATGATTAAAAATTCAAACATGGCGACAGTGACACATAGTTTTTGCCTACGAGTTGCCGTCTTTGAGCTTGGAAAGCCCCAGAAAAAGGTATGGAAAGTTTTACGACTATAATTAAATTTCAAGCCGTATTATTGACAACTGATACAGCAAATAACAGAAGATGACATGTATGCATTTGTGCAGCATTACAAAACATTGAAAGAGTGATGCTATAAAATGTAAGGAACGAACTCTATTAATGATTGGAAGTACGCCTTGTAACAAAAGGGTCACACATTCAGCATTTGTAACTGAAGAAAATTGGTATTTTTCGCTTTATATTTATATTACTTATTGTAATATGTGTAGTGGTTTCGATATTATGATTTTTTTTTTAAAAATTGGGTTCATATTTTGTTCTTCCCTTGCATAATAAACACCCACGTAATTTATTCTTGGTATTTTAATCTAGATTTTTTTTGTAGATTAATAAGAAAGAACTTGTTTTTGTTCAATTTCATTTAAGTTTAAGATATATTTCAGGGATTTTTTCTTTACAAGTTATATAATCCTCTTAAGGAAGTCATTCATACTTAACAAATAATCTTTAATAACAATCCTTATCATCTTTATTAGATTGATAAATAAATTTGTGCGTAGGAGTACGATAAAGAAGTTTTTTTTAGTAAATCATATTACAAATTTACTAAATAACAAAGTTTTTTTAAAAAATAAAGGTGAAATTAATTTGGTGTAGAATCAAAATATTGTTTTTCTCACAGATTCAAAGACACGAAAAATAAAGATGGGAAAATATTAATCTATTTTTTCTTTCTTCATTAGTTGTTTATTATAACGCCTACTTAGATTAGTTATTTTCGTTTTCAAACATTGCTTAGTTTCAAAAAACGTCAGTTAAATTTTGAAGATTTGATTTTTAATTATAATAAGAGTATTTTTAATACTTCATAATCTAAAACTGTTCTCTATCCATATTTTTTAAATTTTGCATTTAATCTCATTTCCTCTTTACATAATATTTTTCTCCACAATGACTTAAAATAACAAAATTAGGGTTCTTAATTAACATTTCTATTTTATTTATAACGTTAATTAACGTTTTTAATTAAATATTCAAATACTGTTTATTAATACTCCTCTTATTGAATATAAATAATTCCTTACAAGAAACCTGCACTTTCGGACTGAATATTTTAAGCTGTGAATGATTGGTATAAATATTGAGTGTTGAGAGCTTAGAATCAAAAGTTTGAAATAATTATGTGTTTATAGTAACATAGAATTGGAATATGTAACTTCTTAAAAATAAATTCTATTTTCAGTTAAATTACAAATAGAAACTAAAATCAGTTACAAAATTTTAACATATTGAAGAAAAGCATCTCACACTTATTCACTCATCACGAGATCTGCGAAACAGATGTACAGACTTAAAAATTGGCATTCATGCCTTTTGTTAAGTAGAAATCCTCTAAGATCAAATTTTGTAAATACCAAAACTCAGGGAGTGCGGGAGTGTCATAACATAACATTCCGTTTTTGCACTATTACACCCATAGACCTCAAGTTTGGAAAAGATGTTCCTTTTTTGTTGAATAGAAATCCACTTAAGACTCCTTTTTGGGTAAGCGACTCTCTTGGGAGAAAGTGGGGTTGGGGGAGTTAAAAATATTTTTTTTTCGTTTTTAAACAATTAGACTTAAAACCTTCAAATCCTTTAAGCATGTTTCTTTTGTTAGAACGAATTTTGCATAACTCGACTCCCAAGGAGGTGGTGAGCGTGTTATTTGCGTTTTTAAACTATTATACTTGAAGTTTGCCAGGCATGTCTCTTTTGTTGAATGCAGATTGTTCTTTGTTGAATGCAGATCTGTTAAGAAGGGCTTATATAGGAAGTTGACACTCAAGTAGTGGTTTGCAGATGCCCTGAGAGCGCGGTAGATTTAAAACATCCTATATATACTTGAACAACTACACTTAAAAACTTGAAAATAGGCAAACATATTTCTTTTGTAGAGAAAATCTCAAAGGTTTTATAAAACCGACTCTGAAATTGTTGATCTATTTGATCTAAATAATTTTAATTTAGGAAACATATTTTTTCAATTGATTAGGAATATCCTAAGAATGGATTTTGTGGAACTCGACTCGCAAATGAGGTTGTGGGGGGGGGGGATTACTCGAGTGATCTAGGCAAAAAAAAATGCCCCTTTTTGAAAAACTAGAGTTACACCTACAGCTTTGCTGTTTTTCAAGCATTTTACTTTAGCTGGTAGAGATCCACTAAAATGACGTTTGAGGAAATCCGCTCCAAGGGTGGGAGGTTACATAATAGTGAATGGAAAATATACTTTTTTTTTAGAAATTGAAATCCTCTCTTTTTGAAAACAAGATGTTAGGCCTTTAAGAATTCTTTTTCATAAAATCGAAAGCTTAATACTGGGATAACAATGGCATAAAATAATATGTAGTGTTATAATGTAATTAAATACCTGGCTAAGGAGTGTGTGTAAACATTGGCGTATGGCAAATTTTCTTTATTATTTTATTCCATGCTTATTTTATAAGTTTTTGAGCGGTTGTGAATGTATGATGCATCATTTGGTATTGGATACTCCACTTTATTTTACGATCACACACACACATACACACACACACAAACACGCATACACACACGCGCGCACACACACACGCACGCACAGGCACGCATACGCATACGCATACGCACATGCACATACACACGCGCACGCGCATACATGTATATAAACACCTGGATTACATTCAGCATTTCGACATTACAGCAAGCAGGTAATGGCGGGTAATATAACAAGGGGCAAAAGCGGGCTGGCAGGGCGAAATCTCTCTGCAAACGGGAGCTTGTGTCAAACTAGGAATTTTGGTTGTTTCGGTTAAAGCTTTATTTTGTTCATTAACCAAGAGTTGTCACGTGGGAGAAATGTTACATCAGGCTCACGAAATCCTTAATTCTGGGAAAACTGTTTGTTACCAATGACCTTGTCAGTATCCTCCGACATGGGAACTAAAATTTATTTGTCCTATCTCTTTCTCTCTTTTTTGGGGAATGGCAAACGTTTTTCACAATCTTGCGGTACTTGGTGTGACTAAGTTAACCGCAAGACCAATTTTGTCCCAAAATATTTTCTATGAACATTTTATATTTTACCCTTGTGAACGACATTTATTTGAATGCTATGTTGTTTTAAAAATGTCAATGAAAAGAGTATAAAAAAAGAAACGGGAATGTGAAGTATATTTGAATGAGTTGAAATTGACATAGCAAGGGAATAGCTTATTGAAATAATCGATATTAATCGAGATAGCGAAAATAAATTTGAGAAAAGCGATAAGCACATGAAATGTTCGAGATGGAAAAAAAAATTCGAATGTTTATCTTAAGAACTTAATTAACGAAGATATGAAGCCAAATGTGTGCCTCAAGGTAAACGACGACCTATTAAAATGACACAAGAAAAAGTTCATATCATGTTGTTTGTCAATCATCAAAGGACAAACAAAAAACTACAATAACTTGAAAATAAATATGAGAGTTTTTCCTAAAAATATCATTCAGGAACTATTAGGGGAAAGTGTATTTTATTTGTGTCCTTTATTAAAATCTCTTTCACATATAATACGTTTTAGTTCCGTTTGATTGGATTTTTTCTCAAATTATCAAATAAAAATTGAAAAGTCATTTAAATTATACTTTTTGTTAATTAAATTATTGACTTAAATTACGAATTTACCGTTTACAATAAAAATATTCATAAAAGAAAAGGTTGCGGTAACAGCATCTCGCGACCACTAATGTTAATATTAAGTGCGCGCCTTCTCCCGAGTTAAACTGGTTCTTTTTCGTACAATTTGGTGTATTTTCTTTGCTAGGACCTTACCCAAGATGCCCTTACCTGTGTTTTGAATTAACATTGATTATTGTGTGTGGCGAGAGGGAGGTAAAAAATATGTCGTTTGCCTTTCTGGCCAGGTGCGCCTGATTCTGTTTCGTTTAAAGGTGTGTCTGACGAAAGTATCAAAATGTATATTTCTTGCACCAAAATCGTTATTTATGCGAATTACACATAGGAAGATATTCGAATACATTATTGGATTGGATTTACATAAATAATATTGCTTATTATTTATGTAGAGACTGAATTCTTATTGTAATATCAATTTCGTACAAAACAGACAAGCATATAAAAAGTTTTTTTCTCGATAATTTTGAAAAATTCATATATTGAGAAGTAAAATAACCGTAAGTCTTAATTTATGGTAAATAAATAGTTAACAAAAGAGAAATCAGTGACATAATGTAAGTTACAAGTAATTACTTCTTGAAGCAAGTAATTATCCTTAGACATTGTATTCACAGTTATATACGCATATCAGCTACAAAGAAAATTGGCAGTAACTCTTCTTAGACTGTAGTGCAAATAGAATCATAAATCTTCCTCCTGCGATTGCTTGAAATAACACAGTAAGGTATTAAGACCTTATTTAGTTCTTAATTTAATTTTATTTCCTTGGATGTTTGTATAATGGGTTGCTGAAAGGAGTAAAGTCACTGTAATGAAATACAATCGCATTTACAGAACAAAATAAACAAAAATGAAAGCAAACCTTAAGTAAACGCCGTGAGGATAAATTCATATAAATGTTAAGTTCCTAATATTAATTCTATTCTCAACAATAATGTGGACTGAAAGTTTTAATATTTCTTATTTTTTGAAAAAGTAGTAAAGCAATTTTTTAATGAATTAACATAAGTATTTATCTCGAAATAAGGATTTAACATTCCATTAAATTTATTTCTGTTGTTACATTCTAGATTTCTTTACTTTATAATATGAACGTGTAGAAGATATTTTACAAGGAATGACAATTAAATAACCGGAATAAACTTAAAAATTAGTTTTGTTGAAAAAATACACAAATATTTTTTTAGTCCCTTTCGACATACTCCTCTTCCCAACCAATATAAAGCTGCATATGAGTGACATCTCTTCTCTGCTACACTATTTCCTATTTCGGGAGAAATGTTCTTATTTTATTATATATCATTGTGTGCCGATATATTGGCCATGCTGCATAATAGTTAGTTTTGGGACACATGTGATCCTTGACACCCTTGTTCTTGGCGGACCTATGATCCGTGGGTCCGTCACTGACCCACGCAAGTGTTTTAACTGACCCACGATTGCTAAGCAACCATTTGTTTGCTTACGTGGGTTTATTTAAATGTTCTAACTTGTGGGGATTATTTATATTCTATTTGTATTTTTTCAAGCTCCATATTGACACAAAATCAATTCAAAGGCTGTCTATTACCTTTAGTTTGATTATTATAGTTTCAAAGTTACGAAAATGACAACAAATGTATATGAAGATATGCAGTATTTGAAATAAAGTAAAAGTGTTTACAAAATATCAAATAAAGTGTATAATTTTACTTACAATTGGTTTGTCGAAAAAAATCGACTAACAAAAGCAAATAATCATATTTAAAGCACTTTATTCGGATGCAATGCACTTTTGTAAGGTTATGTTCTTTTTATGTTTGTAGAACGAGACTTCCATAGCACTTGTATCGTCTCCTCACTGTTTCACCTTGTGAGATGCCAATGGGGGCCATACACATTTCTCTTATTCTCTATTATAGCAATTTCTGGCTCGCAATTTAAGGTGCTTGCCCCAGTCAGTGCCAGTGTTGAACGTGTATTTCAAACGTATTTAAAAGTAATGTGTAGTATGTATGTATGTATATGTGTGTATTAGGTATGTTAATGTAAAATTTCTTCTTAAATTATTGTATTCTAAATATAAATATTTTTAATTATAGCCCGTACTATGTCGGTGGTTAAAAAATTAAAAACAAGCCGTACAAGTTCCAGGAATTATCAAGCTGAATGGTTTGATAAATATAGGGGGGGGGGATTGAAATGAATGAAATGGTTATACGTATAATTTGTACTGAAAAAGTGACTCCACGTACATATAATGTAAAAATACATTTTGAAACGTTGCATTCAAATCTCGGCTTGTCGACAGATGAGGATAGAAAAACTTGTTCCTTACAAAAGAAAAAAAAGATAGAATTTTTCTCAAAGAAGTGTTTAAAAAATGTTTTGGGTCCAAAAAATAACATTACAGATGCTAGTTTCTAAGTTGCCCATTGCATTGCTCTCAACGCGGAACCTCTTTCAGCAGAAGGATTTGAAAAAAAGTGTTTTTAGAATGTAGACCTAAATTGTTTGTTGATTTTAAAGAAAAATACTTTATTATAAAGTGTGTAAATTATTAGCAATTACCTATAAGTCGCAATATAATTAAAGATTGAGTAATAGAAATGTAGAAAAAAAAATATTTTTTCGCGCAAATATATAACGTTTTAAATTATGCAGAAATGTATTCAATTGCCTTAGATAAGATTAATAATATAAATATGTATAATTTGCAGTTTTTGCTCTGTATAAGCTTGGGAATATAATGAAAGAGGAGTGTGTTTTTTAATGAAACTAATAACGTTGAAAGAAAAGTGTACCAGTCTTCATATTTTTACAGAATTCGATATTGCATATAAAGAAATGGATACTGACTTTCAGAAAATAGTCTCTGTAACAACAGACGGTGCACCTAGTTTGACAAGGGAAAACATTGGATTTATTCAGCATCTTATGAAAAATATTTCACATTTTCTGATTGAATTTTATTGTATAATATACCAGCAAATTTTATGTGCGAAGCTTAATTTAAAAACATTTTACATTGTACTGTCAGTTGTTATAAAAATAATCAACTTTATAAACGTAAGAGCTCTTTATAAAAGGCAATTTGTATAATTCTTAGTGGAAATTGAATGCCAATATTCAGGGATTTTGACATACAATAATGTGCTATGGCTTATTTTCGATGAAGTCCTTCATCGCTTTATAATGTTAGAAGAAATTAAGATCTTTTTAATTGAAAAAGACAATAGTATCGGTGAATTATCCAATATACATTAAACAACTAATTAAATGTTTTTATGAGACCACTCAGAATTGTAAAGAACTGAATAAAAAACTTGGACTAATTGTTTTAACAATTTTTGAAAATATTAAAATATTTATGACGAAACTTGACATCGTTACTAAACATTTGTGAATGAAAATCATGAAATATATTCCTCAATTACAAAAACATTTTCAAAACACAATAATTTTCGAAAACTCCGTTGACATTTAAGAAAATTCAATTGAAAAATATGTAATGATTATGCTGGGGAAAAAAACAAGGTTTTGAAAGAGAGGTTCAATGAATTTAACAGTGTATAAAATGAATTTCACTTTATTTTATATCCATACAAAATTGAATTTGAAACAATGGTGTTAACCGAATTTATGTGGCTAGGTATCTATAATATAGAAATGATATTAGTTGAACTTAGAAGCAGCGTAGTGTAGTGTTTCTCAAACTGTGGGGCGTGCCCCTAGCGTGATACCCCTTCAAGGGAGAGAGGGGGTTAGCGTATTGAAAAGACCAACACAAATGATTATTATAAAAAATTATTAATAAACTGAAAGCAAATAAATATAAAATACATTTTTTAATATAATAATGAATAAAATGCACATTGCACTGATATATAACTCACTTAAAATATATCATAAAGATATCTACACGGATCCCTTTCTTGTGCTGGACTTTTTGAGAGTGAATGATTTAATTGATTTTGTATGACTTCGTCAGACTCTGAAGGTTTAGCAACAACAACAGCAACAAAATATATCATTACCGTGCAATGCATTTTATTATTAATTTAACAATACTACGTCAAAACCAAGTATAATAATTAACAGTGACCTCATGGTTTTATCTTATATAAAATTATATACAAACATTAATAAATATGCGATTCTTGACAGCTTCTTTTTTTTGCGTATTTTGTAGAACTTTTAATTCTTTGCATATGCAAGTTGGGAGCCATTACAGGGGATACACTATGGCATAAATTAAACGTAATTAAACCTTTATTTGTGTTCTATGATATTCTTTT
This sequence comes from Trichonephila clavata, assembly GCA_019973975.1. NCBI lineage: Eukaryota > Metazoa > Arthropoda > Arachnida > Araneae > Nephilidae > Trichonephila > Trichonephila clavata. The sequence continues at coordinate 96,287 of BMAO01036902.1, forward strand.
GAAGGAATAAGGTAGAAAAGGATATTTTTTTTTCCAAAAAAAATAGTTATGTTGAGGCAATTTAATTTCGGAATTTCTTATTTAGTTCCAGAAATTTTACGGATAAGACAGAAATTTTAAAAAAATACTATTTCTGGAGAAGTTACTTCTGATTGTGCGGACTTAAATATTTTGTTCATTTTTAATTAGATAAAGTTAACGGCCTATACAGCCTTCAATAGCTCAATTACTTTTATACAAAAATGTGTTGATGAAATAATAAAATATACCACTACTGAGATGCATCAAAAACTTTTTTTTTCATTTAAAACTGTCCGAAAATAACTAAAGATAAGTTCAAACTAACTAATATTGTACAACAGCGAATCGATTATATCATTAAAGCCTTTCTGAGTAAAAACGGTAGAGAGAGAGAATCTGGCATTTTTATTACATTACTATAGCTTTATTTTTTCTTAGGAAACCGTCGTCTTCTAGGAAGCTCACGTTTTTATTGCATCCATTTACCTTTACCCGTCTTTGGAGACCCTCATCATTTAGGATGTTGACTCAGAGCTTTATCGTTTCTTTGGAGACCGTCCTCATTTAGGATGCTAACTCATATATTTACCCTGTCTTTAAAGACTGTCCTCATTTAGGAAGCTGACTCATACCTTTACCCTGTCTTTGAAGACCGTCCTCATTTAGGATACTGACTCATGGCATTACCTTGTCTTTGGAGAGTGCTCTCATTTAGGAGGCTGTCTCATATCATTACCCTGTCTTGAAAACTGTTCTCGCTTGGGAAGCTCACGTTTATATTCAATCCGTATACCTTTACCTTGTCTTTGGACACCATCATTCGTTACGGATACCAACGCACAACTTTACCATGTCTTAGGAAACCATTCTTGCTTGGGGTATTTTTTTTCTCCAAAAAAATGAAACACTAAAACTTTTTTAATGGACTTTATCTTTCTTGTTAAAATGTTTACATTTATTTTTATTTGGAACTATTATGAGTACAATATGTTTTTGCTTCTTTCAAAGATTCAATGTTTGGAGGATTGCAACGGAAAACAGAACGTCATGCTTTTTAAGCTAATTTTAGCTTTTCTTGAAGAAGATGTGCTCTTACGCATAAAAAATTTGCTTTAAGTAATGAGAGATTTTATTCCATCGAAGGAGCTTAACGTCACATATATTTAAAGATTTAAAAAATATTTAATATACTTAAGTTTAAAAAAAAATCTTTAATATACTTTGTATAAGTAGAAATATTTTGTCAATTTTATAATGATATATTTTACTTTCTAAAGAAAGGTGTACATTTTTTTAAAGTGCCAAATAAATGAATTGCTGATGTAAGTAATTATGTATGTGATATAATTAATGATTTTTTAATAAAACAGAAAAAGGTCTTAATGTGCATCTCAGTATCTTAACCCTTGTATATTTATAAATATCTTAGTATCTAAATATAGGTTATGTTTTAAAGTACTATTATATCTATTAGCCTAAATAACTAATTATCTAAGAAAACTTTGTAAATGCATGAATAATTTCTTAAAAAAAGTCAATTTATTTATATATGGTTGTGGCAACAAGGAAGTATAAATTACTGAAGTAATCCCTTAACTGCTACTGGCGAATATATCCCCTTACCTTTGCTCTGTTATCAGTAAAACTATTCTGAAGGCTTTGGAATACAATAAAATTACTTTGGCAATACTTGTAGAAAATTTACTTCTTTTAAGAAAAATTTACTTATTTGTGCCTTTTTCTCCCCCCCCCCCACCCTTAACACGTTCGCGCCTATGTGAAAACGGTGGCCCTTCTAAGCAAATCGCGTAATTTTTAATCGGCTGTGTTAAGGGGTTAATTATGATGCATTTCTAATATTTATGCTAACAAATTAATTACTGCAAAATCAGGCGGAAACGCGCACTTATACTTTCAATCGACAAATCTTAATTTTAAGGTATATTCCCTGCAACCTTTTAAGTTTAGTAGAAAATGGCAAGAACGAGAAATGAAAAAATGAGAAATGACATTTTTCTTAAATAAACTGTATTTTGATATATGTAGAAGTCTACTTTTTCTTATGTTCATTCTTCATTTTTTTTAAAGCTCTAACTCTTATACTCGGCGTATAGGGCGAATCCGTAAATTTTTTATACTAAAAGTGCGCGTTGTACGTCAGAATTTACACGGTAAGTATTCAATAGTACATTTATGCTAATTTGTATTAAAAATGTGTTTCAAACTGGTTGAATTTTGCCTTAAGCTCATATATAAAATATTATAAAAGATTTATAAAAGATTATTTATAAGTTTTACAGAAAATGTCATAATAACAGAAATCGTTGTTTCAAATCTGTATAAATATAAACGAGAACCTTTTTTTTTTAAAAAAAATATTTTTACTATTATTTAATAAAAAAATTTCTTAAAATTTAATACTTCTTTTACCCAATTAATAAAAATATATTTCAGTTATTTTAATTTATTTTATGTTTTATTAGGTAGGTATGAATATATAATGATTATAATAAATTATATAAGGAGAATAAATAAAAATATATAACAAAATTGTTTTGTTTTAGCTTCGTAAGATTCAAATAATAATTATTATTACAAGAACAATGCTCAACTGTTCAGAACTAATGTACATAAGATTAAGGAAATGATAATAACATAAATCTTTTTTCTTTAAATCATGAACGAGATTTTTAAAATAACTAATATCAGCTTATAGGATCCATCTTTTTTGAAATATTAAATCCATTTTCAATTTCTTTAAAGTACATCAAAACATTTTTGAATTTCTATGCGCAACAATTTCAACAAAAGCTCAATAAAATACTTGTTGAAATCCTACAAAACCCATGAAAGATACACAGTAAATCAAATTCGAATCCTTTGAAATCGAATTTTATATCTCCTCTAGTCGACACTTCAACTAGAATCTAAGAAATACGAAAAGGAATAACCAATCATAATCTTGGAAGAAGGAGTGTGAATCTTTAAGTTTGCTTTTGAAAAGTGCAAATATTGACACAGAAGAAAAAAAGGGGAAGGGAAACATGAATTATGAAACGGGGTTTTCATTATTCGAAAAATTTCGAACGAGGAATGCATAGTGGGATGTAGAAATCGAAGAATGGATTTGAGATTTAAATTGGATGTGTATTCGGAATGTGTTTCGGAAATGTAATTACTTGTTGGAGTACACTAGATCAATTTGCTTTAATTTTTTTGCTGACACTTTTGTAATTGAGTTTGGAAAATGATATCTCGATATATGTAAGAGAGATAGAATATAAACTATCTTTTCACTAATTATGTGTTTTAAATGAAATTTTATGTTTGTAAACATGAAAAAATCATTTCTTTTGACTGAGAACGTTTATTGCAAAAGTATTTTAATCATAAAATGATGATTGCATTAAAATTACTCCAGTTATTAAAAAGTTAACAACTAACAAATACTTCACCAAAATGTTTTTTTTAAAAATTCGAATTTGTAGTCAAAATTGAACATATTGAGTTTTTGTTACTGTATATGTTACCGTTAATGTGTATAATTCAGTTGTTTCATAGAATAACAAATATTTCATGAAATAACGAGACAAGCCAGTTAAAGTATATGTGAGATGAAAAATTTCATACTTTACCTAGTTATTCTATGAAATAACTAAGAATAAACCATTGAAGAGTGAAAAAAAACATTTTCAAAGATATTTTATAAATTATTTGGTCATAAATAGCAAAATTCTCTCGAAAAATACATTTTATCTCTTATGCGGATGAATAATTGATATAATAAGGGAAATCAGATAATATAACTTATTATTGCTCAGATCGCTAACATTAGCTAAACAAAAAGAGGAAAAAAATATGCTTCAAAAATAGATTATATTTAAATATTTCAATAAAAATAAATGCTGAGAAGAAAAACTGTTACTTCATAAAAACATTGTGTAAACTTTTTGAACAAAAATGTAACATTATATTAATTTAAATTTTATGAGATAGATTTATTTTACTTTTCATTTTTTATTAGAGCAAGGATTGCTGTGATGACATTTTGGACTGTGTTGCTTATTATTTTTGAAACAAGCCCACTTTTTACCATTACACATTTTTTTACACGACCACTTTTCAAATCCTTGTTCAGAAACGCAACTTTGAGAGCTGATGCAACAGATCGAAGCGTTTTAACAATATTTGGAACTTCTTCAATGGAAATGAATTCCCGCTGACATATACTGAACTGGTATCTACATTTGTTTCTTTCGGCCATCTCTAGTTCCTAATGGGAAACATCCTTCCTAATGCAGCTCGTTAAAGTATGAAATACAGCACTCGAAAGTTCAAAGGATTTTCGAGTGCTGTATTTCATAATTTAACGATCAAGTAATCGTTATTCTACAGAATGCCTATTTAATTCATAGAATTCAATAATTTTATATACTTAAACTGACTTGTCTAGTTATTTCATCAAATACCTAGTTATTCTTTGAAATAAATGTTTTCACACTTTAACTGTAACATGTACACAATTAAACAAAGTTTAGAACAAGTTTATTAGAATATATTATTTTTAGGAGATACAGCATCATCATCAATGAATTCAGTAGGGAGGTAATTAAATGTAGATATGCGTAGATGCATAAATATTTACAGTATGTTTGTTAATAACAGAAAAGTTATAATCTAGTAATTAATCTACATAATTAGGATTTCTTTATAGGAATGAATATGAATGAATTTGTTAGGTGTGTTTATTTATACACTATTTAATAAATTTATTTCATAGTTTTTGGTTTTTTCTGAATTTTTTAAAAATAGATATCTATTGGACAGCATGTTTTTCCCAGCATATTACTTTCTTTGTGAGGTATACATGTATTTAACACTCCCTACTCGCCATTAGTTTTTTCCTTACTTGGTATGCTAGCTATTGCTCGAATGTGTCACAATTGTTTCATTAAATAATAAAGAAAATATTATATTTCCAGAAATTGAAATATGCATATTGCTATTCTAATGCAACCGACAATATTATATAGCAAAGTATTTTTGTAAAAAGAGTTGTTACCTAATGATCCACAAATTATGAAGTTTTAATTTTAAATTTAAACGTTTCAGCTGTGAAATAAATGTAATTTTTATATAAGCTTATAACGTCAAAAACAATTTTTAATAGGATTAAAATCCTCATATTATAAACAACATTGACTAAATATCAAAATAATAAAATAAAGACCTAATTTTAATATTGTTTTTATAAGAAGGCATAGTTATATTTATATTTCTCAAGCTGTTGCTATTTTTTTTCAAATTGTATTAAGTCATTAATTAACGATAACTTTAACTGAAGTTAATATACTCTTAGACAAGCTAATATTGAAGATCACTATTCATTACACGTTTCCACATAGGACTCACTACCCTCATTGATATTAATAGATACACATTTTCAATCTTCTCCTAAAACTAACTCAAAACCTAAAGCATGCATTTACAGACTCTGTATTTTTTTTAAAAAAATTCTGTATTCTAGGGATAATGATATTTGGAAGGTTATATTATACCAAATTATATTATCATCAACATTTAGAATCCTTCAAAAAAAGCAAATTCTTGTTAAATTGAATTCTAACCACATTAAAATTTTTATAGGAGAAAAAACACAGATAAAATTTATTTATTATTTTTAAAAAAAGGCTTTTAGTACTTATACTCAGGTACGTCTTAAAACATGCGTCAACTGATCCCAGATCCAGAGCCAAGCCTCGTTTACGACTCAGCCTTAATTTATCATGATTCGAATAATTTCAACAGTAAAAAAGTTATTTCCTGTTGTATTCTCTGATAAAGTGAGATTTTTGAATATGTCAACTAGCTACATGTGTCATGTGGTAGCTGTCGTCCAATTATAAGCGTACGCCTATCATCATACACCAGTGCTTCTCAAACTTTCAATATTAACGACCCAATTTTCAATCATAATTTTATCGTGCCCTGTCCCATACAATAACAATGTATTGATTTGTTGTATATGCCACCTGACCGACAGTAACATCAGATCAAGGTCCACGAAATTCATCGAGGATAAGGTTTAGAATTGTATGCCTGTCGTTAGCTTAACCATGGGTAGCCTCGGGCTGTGGGTAGCCAAGTGGTTAGAGCATCGGACGCCAGACCGGAAGGCCTGCGTTCGATGCCCGATGCCACCAAATACTCGCCGAGTACAAACGGAAAACGTGCCGTTAAATCTGTGGATCCGAATGGTGTCGCCATCTATCGTGAGCAAAATCGTGCTGTCACCTTCATGGGCTCAAAGCTTAGGTTAATGACAGATGTATCTCTAAACCGTTGCCATGATAAATTTTGTGGGCCTCGTTCTGACTACGTCAGACAGGTGGCATAAGCAACAACAACATATATTGATTGATTGCAATAAAAACCTACTTTAGCGCTAAAGTCACAGTACGACTTTAATTACAAACCATACAAATTATTAAGATGAGTATTAAATTTTGTTTATAGCAAGCCCATGGGAAGCCCTAATAATTGATAAATTTGCTTTTAATTAATACTGATACATTAATTTTCAAAAATTGTGTAGTACTGATACATTTATAAGTATATTATATCAGACTGAATCTGTATTTATTTTTTTTATTATGTCAAAATGTATGCTTCCTTTTAGAAAAAAACTTATCTTAAATATTTTATTTTCACCTTTTCAATAGGCTCGCACCCCCTACATAGGGATATCACCCTCCCCCTATGTAGGCCCATCCCACAGTTTAAGAAACGCTCAACATTACTTGTTCAGTTAAAAGATGGCAGCCATTCAAGGCCATTTGCGCGATTGTAAGTCATGCACTTTTATTTGTTTCGAATTATTGTTTATACGAGTTTTTGACAACGTAAGCTATATACTGGCTACTTTTAAGGGTCATAGGTGGTGCCTACATTTGTGTAAGGGACCAGGGCTTACCAATGGGTGGGAGCCCAGGTCCTCAAGAAGTCTTAAGACGTCCCTGCTTATACTTCTGTAATGTAATTAAAGTAAAATTTTGTTTTAAGGAAACTGAACTCAGTGGAGCAACAGCCCATGAGGGCCAAGTCCTGCTGTGCCTATATCAGCTTTCGTGAAATTAGGTGCTGAGATGCAGGCGCAAATGTTTCGATCAAGTGATCAGACTGACAAGAGACTGACGAGTCGACCTTGCTCAGCCCGAGATTTGAACCCCGGACCTGTGGTGTGGAAGCACGTTACTCTACCACTTAGCCACTGGGCTTCTGGAAAATAAAAAGCACTGAATAAAAAACAAAAACACTTTATCATCTGTGTATTTTGTATTAATTAGTTAATACGAAATGATAATTACACCATCACAACTTTAATTTTCTGTTTTTTTTCCCACGGATTTTATTTATGTACTTTTTACTGTGCGATAATTAATACAATTATCATTTGCCATTTCTCTTTTCTGAAACAAGGTAGGAAATGAAATAACAAAGTATATTAACAGAGAAGAAGCAAAACCAAACCAAACAAAACAGAACATAAACAAACATTAAATATGGGCGATATTCAATACACATTGTGTTTTTGTACCTAATAAAATCAACGAAACAAGAATACGAAAGAGATAGAGATGAAAGAACGCCGTACGTTGCATGTTAAAGAATCATTAAAACAGAATTTTCGCATTTCCACAGAAATGTAATAGTGATTTTAAAAAGAAATTAAGTATCACTTAAACTCAAACCATAAAATGTAAACAGTTGAAATATCTTCTCTTATTTTGCACATTTAGAAATCCACAGTGAATTAATCTGCAAGGAAATTCAAATTGAAAATTAGATGTTTAGATTTCTTGTTTACAGTTGATAGTTTGAAGCACCTCTTGTTTAGTTTCAGTCCACTGTTTATTCTAAGTGCTTGCTTCTATTTGTTAAAACCATAAACCTCGAGTAATCCAGTCTATCCTTAACATCGTTCTCTACACGTATTTAGGAATCTTTTGGTATAAGCTTTCTATTAATCACCTAAACTTCAAAGATATCGGTAATAGGATCATAACGAGTTCACTATGACGTAAATATAAAAAAGCCGATTTTACACTGCTGGCCACCGTAAATGCAACACCAAGAAAGACAAGATATATCACAAAAAAATTTATTTTGTAGATAAAATGTTGACCAAGTATAAAATGATTAAATTTATAGACTTCTGTGAAGTGTGGTTCCTGCCAGAATCAGTAGCAAGAGTAGCCGCCATTGTTGGAGATCACCGCTGCCACACGCCTCGGCATTGATTCAAAGAGACTTTGGATGTGTTCTTGGGGTACAGCAGACCAAGCAGCTTCCACACGTTGCCAAAGTTGATCTAGTGTGGCAGCTGGGGGTGTAATCTGCGGCAATGATTGAGCAACCATGGACCACATGTTTTCTATCGGTGAAAGATCCGGAGAGCGAGCCCGCCAGGGAAGCAATTCAATCTGGTGATTGACGAAGAACCTTTGCACAATGCGTGCCACGTGTGGTCGCGCATTATCCTGTTGAAATATGGCTGTGGTCAAGCCCTGAAGGTAAGGAAGGACAACTGGCTCCAACACCTCGGAGATGTAGCGCTGGCTGTTTAAAGTACCGGCAATGCGTACTAGAGGAGTGCGAGAGTGATATCCAATACCGCCCCATACCATAATACCCGGTGCAGGACCAGTGTGGCGGTGCATAACGCAGCTGTTCAGCATCCTCTCTCCACGGTGTCTCCAGACTCGAATCCGACCATCGTGGTGTTGCAGACAGATGCGTGACTCGTCAGTAAAGACAACTTCATTAAATTCTGTCCCCCACATCTTCTTTCATCGCCATTGGCGGTGGAGACGTTGTGGTTCTGTGTCAAGGGTAGACCAAGCAATGGACTTCTTGCGGACATACCACTCTGCTGTAAACGGCGTCGAATAGTACGCGCAGACACTTAATGATTCGTTACAGACTCAATGTGCTGTGCTATGGTTCGTAATGTGACTGAGCGATCCGTCACTGCCATGCACTCAATTTGCCTGTCCTCACTGGAAGTGGTGCACTGAGGTGGATGTGATCGACCACGTCGGTCCATCGTACCCTTCTGCATCCAACTGTCACATATCCGCATTACAGTTGTTTGGTTTCGTCCAACACGACGACCGATTTCCGTGAAAGATAATTCACAATCTGGGTAGGCCACTATCCTTCCTCTGTCGAACTCGCATACTTGATCAAAAGCTGATCGCTGTTTTCTACGAGACATAACTGATCGGTTTTTGAAAAAACCACAAGGGAGAAAAACACAATTGTCGAACTTGAAATCGTCGAAATCTCCAAGTTTTAAATAGCGCTTTGAGGTGGCGCCACAGGCGTGCGTGATGTGTGTCTACGCTGAAATTCTAATCATTTGCGTATCTCACCTCCGCTAATGCATGTTGTAAATTTCGTGTTATTTACGTGCTTCCTTCAGGGTGTTGCATTTACGATGGAAAGCAGTGTATATACAGGAAAAAACGAAAACAACGTAGCAGCTTTCGATAATATGACACGAATGAAGCACATATACGTCGAGGGCGTACACAAAATGATGTAATTTTTCCTTGTAAATGTTCAACAGTTTTAAATAATTCTTTCACATTATTTTTTATCCATTTTTTTTTAAATGTTGCGCAACAAATGTATTAGATGGCACGGAAGACGATATCGTGTGGGAAAATGACGATTCCAGCACCAGTTCCGGAGTCAGCTGTGACAATGGGAGTGTCGCGATTCATTTTCAAAACACGATTATGAAGGTTGGAGTAATTATAGGATCATGTATGTAGTTGGAAGGGTTTAATACTGGTCAAATAAATTAATTATTAACTTCTTATTATTTATCATTAATTTTCTTAAATTTCTTAAGTATCGGATATGGATGAACCTTTTCTCCAATTTTTTTTTAATATTTTTTCTCAAAAATAAGTAGATAATCGAGAGTGCACGTTAGAATGTATAGCTGTTTAGATACGAGTAAATACAGTATGCATATATATATTAACGAGTTTTGCTCTTAGTATTTAGATTTAAAAATAAGGATGGAAATGCATTGTTATATGAATTGAATATAGAAACCTGGAAAAGTATTCCATTTGAAAAAAATATTGATCACTTTTGTTTTCCTGACAATGAAGAAAAAATATTAAACTGTATAATGAGTAAAAAAGTATTAGTATAACTTCATTGAAAATACCTTATAAAAGAAAATAGGTATGAGAAAAGTGTATAAATCTGTTCCATTAAGCTCATACTCTTTTCTCCGTGTTATAAACTTATCGTGCGTAAGTGTGTAATTTATAACAATATCCCTTTTACAGAATTAACATTTAAATATTTTACTTTCAGTGCTTTTTAATGATATTTCAAATTATTTTTACCATCTAAGAAATCGAAAAATGTTTGCTTAAATTTAAAAAAAAAAGGTTTTATTGTATGCTATTTATTTAAGAAAACTTATTATCTTTTTGACACATTATATAAGATCAATATTTTAAAAATATATGTCTGTGTGACACGGTTAATGATTTTCCTTCTTATAATGATTTGATATCATTGTTTCGTTTTTTTATTTAAAAAATTGTACTTGTACGTAAAAGTAATATATTTTTTTAAAAAAATCGTGGTGTAATAACATGAAAAAATGCGCTCTCTAAAATCAAAAGAAAAGTAGAAGACAAATATATTTTCTCATTCAAACTATTTTTACAAATCCTTCAGTTTTCCTTGATTTCTTAGATCAACTAATTTATAAAGTACAGTGGTGGCAAAAAGTGATGAACACACTCATTTTTTAACGTAATCTTTGTGTTTTACTTCATTTTTCGTTGTGAAATTATCGCACTATCTTAAATGTTGTTATTGATTTTAATGTATTTTTTATGCTGATTTCAAATCTACCACTAGTTTCTTCATGACTAAAATAATTTTTGTAGTAAAGCTGCCTGAACACAGTAATGTGAAATATGTGCAGAATAAAACAATATAGAATAACATAATAAGCAAAGAAAAATAACACGAAATTTGACAAATACGGTATATTTAATAAGCATTTTGAAAATTACATTGTTGTCACATGTTAGAAAATCAATATTTTATGGGCCAGCCGTTTGCTTTAATTACGGCTCTACATCTTTTTGGCATAGAATGCACCAATTTCAAAAGAAGATCTTTCGTGACAATATGGTTGAAGGAAAATATTAAAGCTGCTAAAGTACCATGTGGCCTTTCTACTTTTGTGAGAACTTTGAAAAGATTTTCTGAAACAAATTTTATTGCGGACAGGGAGCGATCAGGATGACCAAGAAAAACATCTTTACGTGAAGACAGGTTATTGCACAGAATTTCACTTTCAAACAGAAAGCTTAATTCCTCGCAAATTTTAAAAGAATGGACTTTGACATCAAATGTGAGTGTGTGCCCAAGAACTGTTTGAGGAAGACTGCTGGAAATTGGGTTACGAGGCTGTAAAGCGCGCCCAAAACCATTACTGACTGAATTTCAACGCAAGAGGCGATTGACGTGGGCAAGGGAACATTCATTATGGACTATTAAAGACTGGGAAAAGGTAATATTTAGTGATGAGAGTCAGTTTTGTATTTCTGGCAACCAAAGTAGTGCCTATGTAAGACGACGCACTCATGAGGAATTCAGCCCTCAGTGTCTGAAGCCCACAGTAAAGTACCCCACAAAAGTGATGGTATGGGGGGTTGCATGTCTTCTCATGGTTAGCGGAACAGTGAAAGCCATGGATTACATTGAAATACTACAATATAAATTGCTACCAACTGGGAGAGATCTTTTTGGGAATCAGTCATGGATTTTTCAGGACGAAAACGCCCCTTGTCATCGTGGAAAGGTAGTCCAGAAATGGTTGAAAGACCATACTGTGAATAGAATGAACTGGCCAGGACAGTCTAACGACCTTAATCCGATAGAGAACTTATGGTTTAAAATTGGTTATGAAATTTCAAAGAAAAACCTTCAAATAAACGTGAATTAATTGAAGCTTTAATATTTTCCTTCAACCATATTGTCACGAAAGATCTTCTTTTGAAATTGGTGCATTCCATGCCAAAAAGATGTAGAGCCGTAATTAAAGCAAACGGTTGGCCCATAAAATATTGATTTTCTAACATGTGACAACAATGTAATTTTCAAAATGCTTATTAAATATACCGTATTTGTCAAATTTCGTGTTATTTTTCTTTGCATATTATGTTATTCTATATTGTTTTATTCTGCACATATTTCACGTTATTGTGTTCAGGCAGCTTTACTACAAAAAATATTTTAGTCACTAAGAAACTAGTAGTAGATTTGAAATCAGCATAAAAAATACATTAAAATCAATAACAATATTTAAGATAGTGCGATAATTTCACAACGAAAAATGAAGTCAAACACAAAAATTACGCTAAAAAATGAGTGTATTCAGGACTTTTTGCCACCACTGTATATTTATTAAAGGTATATATATATAAGAATAGCTTCTTTTATTTTAGTTAATAATCACACCGATTGCTTAAGCTCAGGGTATTACTGTGGGAGCGACTTAAGTCGCTCCCACAGTAAAGCATCAAAAGAAACTTCATATAAATATATATAATTACTATTTTATTTCAATTCAAGTACACTAATCAACCACAAGTGAAACTACAAGAGGAGACCCTAGGAGTGATATAAAGAGAACAATCTACACTAAGTAAGAAAGCGCAAGTAATCTGTTTAATTTAATCTATCTTAGCTTATTAATTCTTAATCCACTAATTTATAATAGTGGCAAACTCCTGACCTAAACTCAAATTGTGATAATGAATTATATCTCCCCTACGTATCACAGCAACGTTCCTCTGCTCCATCTATTTTACATTTATAAAACCTTTTGACTTTATATAGTCAAACTAATCTACATATCAAGGTTTCTTCTTGAGGGATGTCTGTGAATTAACACGAAAGCTAGCCCCAAAGTTTCCCCAAGAGGATTATTCAGAATTTCGCATATAGATCCGTCACAACTGTACACATATATGTAATGATTTAAATAAAATGTCTTTATATTGTTCTTGAATGAATTAAAATACTTGTTGAGAGATATTGGATTAAAATATCAGAGGAATTGAGTGTTTATTAACGTGGCACTATTAAACAACACAATAACTATTGGTGACGAACCTCGTAATTTAGAGCCATGGTTAAGTGACGAGGACAACACATTAGTTGGTACCTCCAATTCAAACGTCCATACTAAGCCAATGAGACTGACTTCAAGGATGATCTTCACAGGCGCCAGGGCTTGAACTCATGACGCTACGGTCACGAGTTCATGACTAGGCTATTGCAGCCATGAAAGTGTTTGAAGTATATTAAATTGCATTTATGAATAATAGAGAAACTCAGTAAAATATTTTAAAGATCGCGATAGAATAATTCTTTACAAAAGAAAAGCCTTTTTTTCCAATGTATAATTAAAATATATAATTCAAAAAATTTAAAAGAATAAGAAAAAGATTATTTTTAAAATAATTTCTAAATTAAATAGCTTGTGAGTTATACATCCAGAATTTTAAAGTTTGCTAAAATGAAAAGTGGACAAGTTAAATAAAGAGAAAATCATTATGGAAAATCAAAATAAATCGCTATGGACGTTGTAACAAAGGTACCCTCGTTTCTTCAACTGAAACTTCAGAAATATATTAAATTATTCTTGAGGAAGTCCTGCACAGCTTCCTCCACTCCATCGTCCAAATGGAAACGTAATGCTCTCTTAAATTTAAAAAAGTGTGAAAGTCTTCAGGGTGACAACTCCGGGCTGTATACTGGGGGTTTAAATGCTTTACATTAAGGTCAACTGGGTTTCATGGGAGACGTGTAAGCGGTCATTGTCATAGAGATCTTATAAAGTATTCCACCCCATACGAAAACTGTAACCAGCCTTTCGACTTTAGAATTGCATGTCATAGACTATCACCATTCGCCAATAGGTGTCCATATTAAGTTAATCATACGTAATCAGTAACCATTAGACCACTCATTGCTTCGATATGGATGCATCTATGTACAGTACGACTAAACTTTGGATAAATTTCCTGTTCCGCATACAGGTTTCATCATTAAACACCGTATGCTGTGTACACTTCCTACTTCCCTTCATATCCCTCTTTGAAGTTGCTGCTGTATCTACAGTCATTCTGACGCAATCATCCGTGTCTACTTTTCAGTTGGGCAGCTCTTATATTTCTTTACTGAAAATTATGGTAATTACATATTTAAATATAGAAATATGTACAATGTATTCAGATAAGAAATTTCAAACTTATTCAATTGATTTGAATTCAAATAAATAATTATTTATATTCTATATGATATTTATACACTTTAAAATTGAATTGACAGTTAAAGCCGCATTGAATAAAAACACACTTTTTTTGCATATGTTAATCCTTTTTATATTCATTTAAATTTACTTACATGTTATACAAGAGTATAACGATTACACTCAATACTTTTTTTCTCATTAAAAGCTCTTACATATATAAATAAATATTTACTCATCAGAATCAGTTGTAAGAGTTCTCATTAGATAACACTGCTAAGTATGGTAAGATGTATTTGCATAATGTTGTTGCCACTTAAGTATTAGTTTTTAACTTTAAGATTCCCTATCAATTTATCATTATTAAACCTAACCATTTATTTAATCTTTTGATACATTTCATTTGAAAGATAATGCATGTTTATAGCTTTTGGTTATGCTTGAAACCGATGCATTATCTTTAAACATTACATTGAATGAAGCATTCGGAACAGTTTTATTGTTACGGATATGATTTGTTGAGTACATTATTATCTCTTAGTACATTTCATATCCTCTATAAGTCTATAAGCCATGAAAAACAATCGAATGTTATACAACTTCTATATACCATAAAGAATGGTTCTGTTAAAATGCTTATATTTTCAAAGCTGCTCTTTAATCAAGATATATATAAGTGCTGATTTATATATTCATTAAAAATGTCCTCTCTTACGCACATTATATATTTAAATAAGTAGATTCCAACTTTCAAGTACCAATTTATATAGATATGAATTATCAACGATTGTAATCTTTTCAGTCTATTGTTCGCTATTGATTTCAATTCATCTTTAGCTTTATTAAGGACTTTATACTCTAAAAATGTTGTCTAGCAATAAAATGAATGCCATAAAATAATATGATAAGTAAAACGAATATTTTATTAAAGTTAGAAGAGTCTCTTCTTAATACCGTAAAATGTGTTATTTATGGCTTTGTGAATACTTGGTTGAAATGAACTAAAATGTTAGGCAATAAGATGTAAAAATTAAAATAAAAAGGAGGAATTAAATTGACATGTCTGTGGTT
Organism: Trichonephila clavata; assembly: GCA_019973975.1. Taxonomy (NCBI): domain Eukaryota; kingdom Metazoa; phylum Arthropoda; class Arachnida; order Araneae; family Nephilidae; genus Trichonephila; species Trichonephila clavata. Next base: position 111,744 of record BMAO01036902.1, read on the forward strand.
TGAAATGTTTCATTTTAACAACATACTTGTAACAAATCTGTGCTGAAGAGGATGTAATATGAATAAAAAGGGAATTTAAAACATTGCACAGATTTTAATCTGTGAACATTTTTACTTTAGAAGATATTTTATTAATCCTGTATGAATTCTTTATCCCCAGATAAAAAGAAATGTTTTATCAATGCAGTTTATTTTTATTCGTCACATCTTGTATACAGTGGATTCATTTTAGTTTTCTGTAACAAATGCATTGTTTGGCTTAGAAAATAAAACGCCATGAAAGAGTAGGCAGAATGAGATAAAAATGTATACATAAACAGTGAATGAATAGATAAGTACAGTAATACCTCGACTTACGCGAATCTGGAGTTACGCGATTTTCAAATTTCGTCGTTTCATCTTTTGTTTGAAAAAAATAAGAAAAAAAGTGGAGAAATTGGTATTATATAGGATTAAGGAAATTTTCGAATTCGCCAATCAAATAATTTCAGAAGTGTATAGTGATGGCGTTCAAGCACTGCTGTTTTCCCACAATCAGGAACTGACAATTGATCATCTCATAGAATTGCATGCGCAAGAAATAGAAATTGAAGAACTTAAGTCTTTAGATCAAGTTCAATCAAAAAATGGAATGGCGGGTGAGAATTTAACAGGAGGCATCAGTTTAATTGAAAAGAAGGGTTACAAATTCCAGAAAATGTTAACTCTAATGATAAACGTATTTTTTCATCAAAACAAGGAATAAAAAACAATTAGCATGCTAACGAGGAAAGTTTCACGGGAAGAAAAAATATTTAAGCCAGTGGACTCTGCTTTCTTGGATTCTATGAAACCTTCTACATCAAAATAACTTCGGTGTGCGATTTTGTATTTGTATTTTCTCACATTTTATTAAACTTTTTCCTCTAAATTATTATTTTCTTCCGTTTTCGACCTCAAATAAAAATAATTCATATGTATTTATATGCAAAATCATACCCCGAATAACGTGACTTCGACTTACGCTGTTTTTATTCAGTCCCACCTTTTGCATAAGTTCGGGTTTTTTCTGCTGTTTTTGTTGTGACTTATTCCACCTGATCAACAGTAATATTAGATCAAGACTCCCCAAATTCATTGTGGCAGGAGGTCAGTACTACTGTAATTAATTTTAGCTGCAAGCATATGAATTTAATACAGTGTTGAAAATACAGGGGATAAGTAGGTAATTGGACAATCCCTCACAGAGATTCAAGCTGTAAACATATGAGGTATAGACTCTATTAGCATGTGGGTAGTATCCTAAGAAATGGAAGCTCTTTTGCGTTCAATCATCTATTACAATCCTAATTTAATTGTAGGTAGATCATACAAATAGTAGTCAATAATTACATGTGACTAAAGATCATAGACTAATGCATGCCTAAGAAGAATATGCTCAAATTAAAGGCTTTTCTTCCAGGGAATATTGTATGCAGTCGTTCCTTATCCTGAACTTAAGATTAAAAATCCTGTTACAGCTCCTCATCAACTAATTGAATTGCTTTTAACTTAAAAGGGATGACTTACTACCATCGTCTAATGAGACGTCAATCGGTTATGGCATGTTAAAGAGCGGAATGATGTTCAACAATAATGGCCGTTTGGCTCTTTTTGCGTAGCTTCTTCATATGCAGGGTTGGTTAGTAATAGCACCTTGGTATTAGCTATACCAAACTGACATTGGAAATAGGCTTGGTGGTGGTTGGTTGGTTGAAATTGGGTTCCCATTCGCAATAAATTGGTTACTAGCATTACAAAAAATTGGTATAAATTACAAAAAACAAAACGAAGACTCATCACTAAACACTATATTGTGACATTCAATCATCCAAGTGACATGGTTTACACGTCATCTAAACATTTGACTTCAATGGATTGGCATATAGGGAAACTTCGAAGTCTGGCCGTACTTGAAGCAGCTCTGTACCAATCGACTCATTTCCCGTCACCACATATCTAGTGTGAGAAAGGGAGAGAATATCTTTCACAAACGGAAGCAAAGTAGACTAAATATGGAGTTCGGAACTCATCGCAACAATGATTGAGTCCAAAGAAGCAGTAAAAAGCTATTTTTATTTTTAATATACAAATAACTACATTGTGAAGAGCATAGCTATTACAATATCATTTCAGTTCAATCAACTAGGGGTAGAAGAACACGGTTTAAGAGAGAATTTGCGAGTGGTACACCGGGGAAGGCCTTAAGAACACGTGCAAAGGGAACAAGGAAATTTCTTTTCAAAACTAGTTCCTGACTTGTTAGATCCTTTTGATAGGTGTGCCACAAATTGACGAAATGGCTCTAAAGGCGAAATAGTAGGCTAGTTACTTTCAGTCAATCACGGTGAAATAGTTTTCATATATATTGAAGCATGTAAAACTCCCTTGCGTATTCTACAGAATGTCAAGAGCAACTCTCATCTATTATGAGTCTTAATAATACATTTTATTTTTCGAACAGTCCAATTCATTTCTTTTTCCAATTCCTACTATTAGTTCCCTCTCTTCCTATATATATATATATATAACTTTATCCCGTTAAATTATTTCCTAGTTTTTTCGCACAAGGCCGTTATAATCTTAATCTTCATATAATTGCTCGCGCGCATTTGCATCCAATCACGACTCCTTTTACAAAAGAGTCGTACGACCTTCACCACCAGTATAAAAAATCGGAGCCGCCCCGTATAAAAACGTGCTCTCTTGTCTCTTGTCATCATGTAGTCTGCTGCAGCTAGTGTTTGTGTATTGTGTTGTGTATGTTTCGTTGCGATTCCGTCCATCTATGTGTCTTCATGTTCAGTTTAATAAAGAGGAATAGCTTTTCCAAGACTGCCTCCTCCATAATAATGAAAAGGCATCATCAACCACTATAAATAGTAACCTTATACGTAAAAACCAACACCAGCCAAAGCTGTGAAAAATCATTTACTAAATCCGTCATCACCGTTTCATTATATATATATTATTATCTTGTTAAAAATTTCCTTTGTAAATAAAATACTTTTATTCATCTACTGAAGTTTAAATTCGTTATTTTAAACTTGTAGTGAATGGCATTGGATGTCAATATTTTTTTCAAATGTTTATTCATTAATTTAAATTTTATTTTTTTGATTTAAAAATTTTTATGTTATTTCTGATGAAGTTAGAACTAGCAACAACAGTAAGTTTTTCTAAAGAATGTTTTCTTCTCTTCAAATATATTTTACAATCTTGTAGTGGATGACACTTAAAGCTGATATAATTTTGCAAATATTAATTCATTAATTAAATTAAATTTACTAAAATAAATTTTTCTTTCTTGATCTAAGAAGGAATTTTTTTATACTACTCTTTCTTCCTGTTTAACCAAGGAATTGCATGTGATTCGAAATGCTCATGTAGACTCAAAGCTTATTCTCCCAATAAAATCTCAAATAATATAATAATTAAAATAATCCTTACAAAGTCTATAAATGTTTCATAAACATAGTGAAATATATGTATCACAGTAAAACATATTGTGATGTAGCCGCTTTCTTTTCCCTAATTGCTAGGGAAAAAGTGGCATAAATGGGTGGTCAAGATTTCTGACCTCTATTCCCACGACCATTCCTTAGAATCCGGGAGTGGACATATTCCCCGGCCTGTGTGGAATTTCCGTTTCTCACGCATCCTCTGCGACGACGTGTCCGGAGGCGGCCACCCGACTTTATGGGTCGGAAATTTTCCCACATTTGAGGAGCCGACAAACTAGGGACAAAGGAGTGCCGAAAAGAAGAACCAGGAGCCACCTGGGCTTTAAAAGGCACGGCGTGAGATTTTGCAGGGAGAACCAGAGAGAACCGTTTAGAGGCCTCTCAAGCCATTTAGCGAGAAACACACAGCGTCTGCATCTACGATTATAGTCGGCCAGCGAAGGACTTTGGTTCTATTACCGATACAGAGAGATAACTGTTCGGAGGCCTCTCTAGCTATAGACAGCGAGAGACGCACTACATTCGCACCCACGATTATAGTTGACCAGCGATGCCAAAGTATTTTGACCCTTATTACCGATAAAAAAGCGTCAACCTAATGTGATTCTCATTAAAAGTGGGATGTTCGAGAGGAACTGATCTTTACTGTAAAAGAGACTGTGATCCCAATCTCGGAACGAGTGTAAAAATATTATAGTTAATCTTTCCTTGTAATAAAATTTTTTATAAGCTGATTGAAGTCATTACAATATGTATGTAATGTTAGGTGTTCTAAATGCAATGTCCGATAAATGATTTTCTTTAAATCACGTGTATTCCAGACCAAAAGTTTCTTTAAAAGATGCATATGCCAAAGCTAACATTTTTAAAGTAATAATGAGCTTTGAAAGTGTTAAATAAACATTTTCGGATATTTGAATTCATAAAAGTAAACTAAATTAGTATTTAATTATTGCTTGTGATATGCAAAGCATTTAGATTGCGGTTTAGATATTTTAGATAATAATCCATAAAAGTCTTAATGCCAATAGATAAAGATGAACCTTCGATTTTTTTTTAAATTACTAAACGACTAAATTTTGTCAGCTTTCAATCGAAATCGTTATAAATAATTTACACAAGAAATGTTAAAAGCAATCATAATAAAAAATTGGTAAAATTATTTTTTATTAATGACAAACATGTTTTTTTTGTACAAGTGAGTGAGTGCGTATTGACGTCACTCTATTCAACTTGCCAAGGACTTTTAGGGACGGACTTCGGGATTTTGAATCATGGTCAAGTGACGAGGACGGCCCCTGTGCTGGCACCCCCTCTCCTAACTTCCACATCAAAGGAAGGATGTTTGAGCATCGACAGATTTGAAGTCATCGCTTCTCTTCATGGCGGATATTCAGCGGCTTTGAGCTCTAACTCATAACACTCCAGCCAGGAGTCCTTTACCTAGGCTATCGTGACCAATATTTTTATCCCACAAATATTACATATGTATAAAGGAAATAAATGTATATATTTTAAATACTCACAGGTTTATTACTATTTATAATATGGTACTGTTTCAGAGTATTAATATGCTAATTTATCTCAAATGTTATTATTTCTTTAAAAAAATTGCAAAATAGTTTGTAATTTTTTTTTTTAAAATTGAACTTACAGTATTAAAGCAACTTTCAATACTATTTAATATAACCTGGAATAAATTTTTAAAGAAGCAACAATGTGGCAACTTATAATTTTAATATTGGTAAAATACATCCTTTTATGTAATGCGAATAAAATTCCTTTGTTGGGATGAATTCCCCTGATAATATATAGATATAGATATAAATATACATTGATTATAATTTACTCCTGGGGTTTTACAAGCCTAAAAAAACTATAATACCTATACTATTAAATGACATTAAGTACAACCTAAAATATTCTCGCTAATTCCAAAGTATTAAAAAAATAATTTCAATAGTAAGGTTAGTTACATTATATTAAATGAATTTATTCCAAACAAATACTTATGATCCATTGTTGAAATCATATTATGGGATTCAATTATTCATTCCTTAGTGTGTAACCACTCACTTCCGTTACACTCTTCATAATTGTGCAATATCTCAAATTCCCCCGTTGATAACATTTAAAAAGTGTTTATCTTCACCTTCTAATTATTTCAACAACTGAATAGTGGATTATTTTGTTAATAATAAGGCTTATTTACTCCAGGACTAAATGTCAATGCCCTGGCGTAAACTCGTTTACTTTCTTTAATATATATATATATGTTTTGCGTAGGTAGAATATTAGGTTTGCTATTATTAATAAGGGATCGAAGTTTATGAAATAAAAAAGTTCTTGATTCATTTACAACTAATTATGTGTGGAATTGAAATACAGTTTTTCTTGTAGATTAAGTCGAGCACAAATATTTAAGATAAAAATAGAAATATATGGAATTGTCTGGAGCTCTTTTTTAATCTCGAGAATTAGTTAATATTGAATTTTATTCGTGATGTAATTTTTCTCAGTTCTCTGGATATTGTACAAACTAAGTTTATTGAAAGACGGAGATTATATTTTAAATGCTAGACAGAATAATTGTGGGGTTCAAGATGTTTTATTTGTTTAATTTATTGATTTATTAGTGTCTTATTTTTTGGGATTTCAAAGTGAAATTATTTTTGTAAGTAATTTAGGGATCGTATTTATGGTTTTAATTAATATTTTTCTTTTAATCAAAATATTAATTAACGACTCTAAATTATGCAAGTAAAGTGTGTTCATTAACGTTTTTTTATTATAGTCAATATTTAGAAACAAATTTTATTACCTTATTCTAAATGTATTTTAATAAGGAAATAATTGCCAAGGTAATCTGGTAGATAATTTTTACAAAAATGAATTAAATTGTCTTATATTTGTGCTTTATAGAATTTTCCTTAAAACATTACGTAGTGCCAAGCAATATATGTTCCGGACCATTGTTTTAAAATATTATGCATTATTTTAAGAATATCATATATATGTTCCAATTTCTTAATAAAAAAATAAATAAGTTTTTCAAATTACCATATGCACAAATATATACTACATAAAATTTATAAAAAAAATCTGAAATAATTTTATTGAAGAAATAAGTACCGTAAAATTTGGCGTATTACGCACACGCCGTATAGCGGGTACCTATACTTCCAAACTGAATTTTTTTAATTTTTAGGTATATTCGCAGTATAATGCGCACCCTCTTTTGTACGATGAAATCTGAAGTGTACGTGCATATTGCTCTTATGTTTTGGTTATTTATTCGAGGTATTATTTAAAGCTGTAGAAAAAATAGTATACTTTTAGAACTACAACCTTTTAAGTTTAAAAAGAAAGTAATTTTTTTATTAAGAAGTCTAATTTTTTTCTATTCTCATCTTTTTTTTTTAATTTTTAAAAGCTCTCATTTTTATACCCAGTGCTTAATGCGTAAATTTCGATGTTATTTTTTTGTGTTAAAAGTGCGCGTTATACGCTGGATTTTATGGTAAAAGTATTAGGAAATAGTAATAAATAGAATGGTAACAAAATTTCTAAATAAAAAAAGATACAGGGAATATATAATATGCCTTACTTTATTTCACTTCGATATACAAATAATGAACTATATTAGTGCATATTTTTGTTAGTTCTCTCAAATTAAAGACATAAATATGCATATAATCAGACAAAGTTTATAAAAAATCGCTAAGTACTGTACGTAAATTATATTAATACTAGTTTTTTTTTGTACAGGTGAATTGAAAAATTAAAAAAATACAGATTGAGGGATAAAGAAGTTTTTAATCAGTTAATTTTACGTAAATTGCAAATGAAACAAACAAAAAACTTTTTGCATATCTCAGCTGAAAAAAAACATATTTGTTAAATTTAAAGTCTGAATGTCTCATAGTTGATAAAAAGGATTTTTTTAAAAAATTTATAACTCTGAGTAACTCTCTTTTGCGTCAATTTTTAAAAACACCTTCCTAAGCTAATTCTGCTCAACAAAAGTAGCACATTGTTACAAATTTTGTGTAGTGAACACTTAAAATAGTGTAAATAATTTATATCTGGTTGTGTAATACGTTAATATTACTTTCTGTTGTATTTAATTTATGTAAAAATTATAATATTCGCAAGCATCGCCGTTCCATACATTATAATAGCAATGTGATAAAAACATAGCGAAATGCTGGTGATAGAGCCAATTTGGCATCATTTTTGGTGACCACGTTGGCAACTTGGCGATTGATGAAGTGGTGCAGAAGTTTCTTGGCTGTAGAGCTACCTGGTGGGGAGCTGCTACAAAGAGGATATCACAAAAACCTTCTCCACAAAAAATACATATACATGCTAATTTTCTCAGTGATCGGTTGAATGGTGTTGAAGTGAAGCAATTTCATATTTGTTTACATCAGTTTCTATATATATATATAGAGAGAGAGAGATTGATTCAAATTTAACCTTTTCTCAACGAGGAAATTTTTCTATAATTCTTTATATTGCATCACGAACTATACTATTCATCTTTCTCAAAAGTACTATGAAAAGTACAAAAATGTAAACACACAAACTATGAAAAACTGTTATATTCTTGCAATGTAGAACTATGGTATATAAATATGTGTTTTCTTGCTTTTTAATTGTAGTAAATATAAAATATTGTATATTTAAGAAGTATATGGAACGAAAACTTTTTTAGATACTGAGCATGATACTTTCTACTCATATCATAAATTAACAAATGATTAGCTGATAATATATCTATCTTAGTTAAAGGTCCCTATTTTTTCTTTATTATTAACAATTTTCAAATATTTTTCGAAAGTATTTTAAATTTTAAATCTTGCGAATGTGAAATAAATTATAACTATGTTTATTTGTCATTCTAAAAGTCAGAACACAAACTTCCTTCACTTTTTGCAAATGATGTATTATAAACTTAACCCATTTTTACTTTAAATTATTTTAGATTATTTTCTATTTAAAGAAAGATTAAAATTTTTGTTTTATAAATGAATAGATTCAGCATTGAACTGGAGAAATATTATATAGGAGAAATATACTGCTCTCCAAATATAATGCAAATTTATTTCAATACCTTTCACCCTCATCTTTAAATAATAAGGAAAACTAAGAATTTTACCCTTTCTGCATAAGATATACCTCCCTAATTCTTTCAGAAATTCCTAAGAAACTGGTGTATTTGAAGTTTGAGGGATTAGAAAAAGGTGAAAAAAATTTCATGCTTATCAAAGCTATTTTTAGACAGCCTTGGAAAAAAGTGTGCAACTTAAGCAAGAAATGATTAGTTACTGAGAATTTTTTTTCTAGTTTTGATAGGGGATTTTATTCTATCACAAAGCATTTTAATGCCATTGATATTTAATCATCTGACAATAGAAGGGATTTCTTTAAGTAAGAAATATCACTGATATGCTTCATTTTTTTAAAAAGAAGTACTGAATTATGGTTTTTTTTTTAACTTAAAACGGGGGATACTTTTTAATTCTCAATATACTTAAGTTATTTATATAAGTTTCAACAATATATGTCAATATACAAAATTAGGTAAGTGATGAATTTATTACGATATATTTATATATATATACATATAAGTCGGTAATTGATTATTTTCACATGAATCAAGTCCCATAACATTACTAGAGTTAAATTATGTATAAGTAAACCATGCACCATTACCGTACTATTTAAACGTACATTATTTATACGTTTGCTAAAAATGATAAAAGAGAAAGTAATTGTATGTGTTACTCAAAAATATATACATTTTTGAAATAAATGTACTGTTATTTCTAAATGTCTACATCATTTTTTCAAATAATAAAAAAAAACTAACAGAATCCAGAACAAATCTAATTAATAATAACCAAATTTATAAAACCCATTTTATTTTGTGATATGCTTATAATAATACGGTACAGATTGATAGTAATAAATAATCTAGTAATATTTAAGAGCGTATTATTTGATATACTCACATACATACATATATATATATACGAGGGTGGATTTACTCTTACATATTGTAAGCTCATTTCTCAACATAGTCACCAATAATAGCTACAAATTTGTTCAATCGTTCTGTAAATTTCTTTATTCCTTCCATGAAGAAAGATTCTTGTTGGTTGTGTATCTGTTTGCACATGGCTGCCTGAACATTGACATCCTGGATTGATCTTTATGACCCAGAAAACAAGAGGCAATCCATGGAATATCGTTATCTTGGTTCTACGAGTGTCAAGAAATTTAAAACTTTAATGTCAGCAACAAAGTCATGCTCATCATTTCTTGGGATGCAAGTGATGTGCTCTATATGGAATTTCTGACTAAAGGATTGACGGTGAATTTTGACTGGAACTTTGAATTATTACGATTACTCAAGAAACACATCCACAGAATCTGACCGGAAAGACCGCATTGCAGTGCAAAAACACAGAACGTCATGAGAAGACTGTAATCCAAAGTGGTTCCAAAATCTCCTTACAGACCAGGTTTAGCACCGTCTAACTTTTGGTTGTTCCCAAAATTAAAGGAGACGTTGAAAGATCAACGTTTTTTAACGGATGCTGAAGTTCAGGCAGCCGTGCCCAAATAGAATCTTTCTTCCTAGACAGAATGAAGAAATTGTTAGGAGATTGAACAAATGTGTAGCTATTAGTGGTGACTTTGTTGAGAAAAGAGTTGCAGGCTGTAGTGACGAATCTCCCTCTTTTTTTAAAAAAAAAATGCAGAAATGTGTGACAAGATACATTTGTTTCATTAAAATCATTATATAATGAAATATACTTGAAGCTATAGATGATATAGGATTAACAAATAAATAAACTGTATAAAACTGCAACTATTTTATTTAATTAACATTTATTGGTTTTTATTGTACAATTCATACCTTTTCTGAGATGCAAAACTAAATAATGAATGAAAAAGTTGTGATCCTCCAGTAGCCTCTACTTCAAAATGTGGACCACAAATGGTCTACCCCTGAATAAACTCATTCTGGTTAAATCGTTATTAAAAGAGATTGAAATTATATCTAATATTTTAAAATAGTTTTAAAAACAAATACATTTCCAAAATTGTTTAAATTTTCTTTGGGGATTTTTGTTCATATTTCTGTAAATTTTTTAACACCTAATAAATTTTTGCTAAGTTTTGAAAACAATTTAAACGTTATCAGTATTTCTTAATCAATAATAGTTTTGATGAAAATGAAAAACATTCCTAGAATACATATTAAAATTTCTCTGTAAATAAATATTATGCATGTGCATAGAAAAGTACAATTTATGTGCAATATATACAAATTCACTAAAAAAGTATACAGAAAAGTTTTTTAAAAATTGAAAAAGATATAACTATAGTTTGAATACTACACTAAATCGTATTTTAAAGCATATTAATTTTAATAATATGAGAAACTTCCTGTACATTTTAAATTATTTTTTTGAAAAAGTATTGCTTAAACTAGTTTTCCTGGACGTGATCTAAATAAAGTGCTCTATCATTTACAGTTGTAAAAATAAATTTTGGATAAATGTTTCAAACGTTAGCAGAAATATTTCCATCAAAGTTACACACCTTTTCCTCCACCCTTAGCTTCTTAGCTAAGTAAAAAGCAATATAATATCATATGTCAAGGTAAAAATGGCAAGTTTATGAAACTAATGTGCAGAAAAATACAAGTGTTTAAAAATAAATATTCTATAACATTAAATCAAATTCTATTATTCACTTTACAATAAAATAATTAAAATTACATTAAATTGTTTACAATAAGCATCTATCTATCTAACATGTCTAACTATTTTGGCGTGATAGAAATAAAAACAACAAAAGAAAAAGTCAGATTCTAGAACAAAACTATTTCTATTACCAATCAATAACATAGTATAATGAAACCTTCTGATACCCTATCCAACCTAATAAATCTGGAGAAATATAGCTCGTATTCTGTATTATCCCTGTTGTTAAGCAAAATCCTTATTAAGGATTGAACCACGGAAATCTCTCTTCCCAAACAATCGTTAGATCCATGAATAAATGCTATAAATTCCCGATTCGAAGAATACCTCCTGGAAGTCTAGTTAATTTTGGCAAAGATTGAGCAGGGAGAGAACTAATAAAAAAAAAGATCATCACCAAACACATTAAACTGTCTTAACTATACTTCTAAAATAGCTGTTTATTATTATAGTTTTTCTGTGTGTGCTAGAAAAACATTATTTGGTGTATATATGCATTACTGTTAAAAAAAGGTTGATTGCTTTTGAATTGAAAGCAATGACATAAATTCATGACTGTTTCATAATAAATCAGATTGTGTGTTAAACATTGAATTCAAATCCGACATTGAACTTGTTTTTTCTTATATTCTACTTCTAACATTTAAATAACAAGTTCGCATCGTCAGAGCTCAGGTGCCTCCCTCTGTGGAGGAAACTGGGGTTAAAATTACCTGCGGCGATTGGTATCCGCCTATACGGCACCGCACTAAAGAGTGATACCAGCTCTTGGGGATGTGCAATGGTAAAAATACCAATCCGCAGCCCATTGGATAAAAAACCATTTAAATAGACTTTCAAATGTGGTTGCTGGATAAAGAAGTAGAAGTATTAGGATTCTGTAAAAAGTTTTTCAAAATTATTTATGTACTATACGTGTACTTCAGCGTTTCTTAAACTCTGGGGCGCAAACATATTAAAAAGTCAAAAACAAGATTTTTTTTTAAAAAAATTATTAATTTACTAAAATTAAACAAACAACATATATTCTGACATAATAAAATATAAAATACACATTTGCAGTTATGTAATACCCTTATAAATCCATCAGTACTGCACAATATATGTTTTATAATTAATTTAACAACACTAAGTTAAGAACATGTTTAATAATTACCAATGATCTAATGGGCTTGTCATATATAATAATTGTACAAAAATTAACACTTAACTTGATCATTTGCGCGGTTCATAATTAATCCTTTAATTCCTTGTTAAAAATTACGTGATTCGCTTCCGCAATATCCCCGTTTTCCACGTAGGCAGTTATGTGATATATTGGGGAAGGGATGAAAAATTATAAATAAGTAAAACCTTCTCTGAAATAAGTAAATCCTTCGCGCAAGCGCACCTTCAAGGTCCTTTTATTGCATTCGAAAGCCTTCCAAATAATTTTATGGATAGCAGGGCGCAGAGAAGATCGTACGCAGAAAAGGCGTATATATACGTCCGGGGCAATTAACGCTTTGACTGAGTAAGATGTTTATGTACACCGGTGGCACTTAAGAGGTTAAAGTCGTATTGTAGCTTTAGCATCAAAGTATAGTATTTTTGAATTCAATACATTGTTATTGTATAGAGGGGATGTGACGAAAATTATATATGATTCAATATTTGGTCGCAAATATTGAAAGTTTGAGAAGCACTGGTGTACTTTCTAAACGAATAAATTTTGTTTACCGATGTGTGTTATTATTGTAGTTGACAAATATGTAATTTGTAACGGAAAGTTTCTACAGAATACAAAAGTTGGCAACAGTTAGACGCATTAACTGATTGTCTGGGATCACATGATTGTATTTATCACGTGAGTATGACGTTACATGAATTTATTTACAGATTGAGTTGAAACACGTGATTGCAGCTATCATATGACTATGACGTTACATGAATTTATTCACAGATTGAGTTGAAACACGTGATTGCAGCTATCATATGACTATGACATTACATGAATTTAGTTCACTGCTTCATTTTGTTATACTCAATGCAATTATTTTTTAAACAATAAAATCATTTATATATAACTGAAAACATTTCCTCATTGTATTACTCCCCAGCAACTCGGCATTTTACAGTATATTCTGTACGGTTTTAAGAAAAAAATATTGTAAAGAAATAATCAATAAATCAATTGAAATAATCACTGTACATTTAAATAAAGACGTATAACGTAGCTCTGTTATTTTTTTCCATTTGATTTGGGTTCATTTTTAGCATACGAAACTCCACTTTTCATGTAATTAAGGATTCTCAATTTTATAAGTTAAAATTTGGTTAGATAGAAATTCTGTTAGCTATTATTTATCTTCTTATCCATAATGAAATTTTTGGAAAATATCAAAGAAAGAATTTTTGTTCCTTAACTACCATTCCAAAATATAAAGTATCTTTTTTAAACAATGTAAAAGCAAAATCGTCATGGATAATTATTAAGAATTCCCGTACACATTTTTTTTTTCTAAATTTATGAATAGTCTTGGCAGTTTAGTTTTTGTTTTACAAAAATGAAGAAAAAAGAAACACAAATAAGACCAACGTAGTCCTCATTTTCTTCCACACTCCCTGTTAGGAAATCTAAATACATTTTCAAACAGATACCGTCCAAAAAATACTTTGTTTCATGAAATTAAACTACTGCTAACACTAACACTGTTCTCGCTGCTCTTTATTTTTTGGCATAATGTCAACTAATTTATAAAACTTGTATGCTAAATTCATGACAAAAACTCATTATTTTCTGCACCTTTAATCGGGCATAATTTTAAGAAGAAATGCTCATGAAACAAACTAGAAAATTTATGAAAAACACACTCTCAGTGAAAGAAGAGTTAATGCATTTACACGGGCAGTAATGGAATAATTTATTATATGAACTGGACAAAGTTAAAACTAAATTTCATGCATTCCCTTTATTTTCATTTCAATGAAAAAATATCAGGTTACTCCCTATAAGAGTTAGAAAATCTCCAAAAATAATTATATTCTGTTGCGTTTAAAATTGTTAAATATTTAAGAATTAATTGTATCTAACAACCCTAAAGACAGGAATTTTGTCAAAATTGGATGATTTGTTTTATATTTTTTTATAGGACATCTTATTAGCTTTATAAAAATAACATAGTTTTTACTTTCCGTTCACTAGAAAAAAATACTACAAGTGTTTTAGTAATAGCAGATACCACTACTTTAAACAATATATCAAACTGTAAGATGCGTTTTACTGAAAATATGCTTTTTAAGAAAATACTCAAAAGGAGACAGCGATTGCTTGCAAAGTTTAGAAAAATTCTTAACTGAAGTTTTTGTGTATGTTCTGTATAAGTAAAAGTGTTTTAACCTTCAGATTTATTAATCACTGTTTTATTACAAAATTTTTTGTGCTTGATATAAATATAATCACTGTTTTTAAGCAATTTTCTGTAATAACTAGAATAAGGTTGTTTAGTTTTGGTTAAATTAAAAATATCTCTTATCATGATAATCATTTTAAATTAATAGCAAATTGACGCATCAAAATTTAAAAAATGGAGAATTTGTTCATAAAATTTTGTACAAAATGGGCTCCATTAATGTTTTATGCAAATTTTTACCCATTTATTCCATTTGGTAATAATAATAATTTTTTTTCTCTTAATTTTAGCATTTTTTCCCTAAAAATACTAACTAAATCTAAAAACCACAAAAAATCCTCATACCTCCATTTTTTAAAAAAAATGTGTCGCAAATAGTCAGATAACTTATTCCTCAGGTAAATACATTAAAAATCCAAAAAGAAAAAAAAACAAATTAAGGAACTAAGAAACGAAAACAAAAAATTCATACAGGTTTATTTCATAAGAGTTTGTGGTTTTGAGTCATTATTTATTTCATCTGGTTTGTTCAGTCTTAAATTTAAAGAGAGAAAGGGAGAAAACAAGATTAAGAGTAAATAATGAGATAACTCTGAATGACTTCTTTTCTGAAGTGGAGGAGTTTTTTTATTATGGATTTCAAATTTTAAGACAGTAAAATAAGTAATGTTTTAAAATTTTACATGCATCCTATTAAAATAAAAATAAATCATCTCAATCATTGTGCAAACAGAAAAAAAAGTGCTACTTTTAATTTCATGTTTCAAAAATTTCAATTCTAATTTTAATGATACACTATAAAAATGAATTCGACTTTTTTCTATGATCACAGCAATACATTTTGTAATTCAATTATTAGGAAGTCACTATCTTAGATCGGTTCATTAAGCTTTATAAATGAAGTGGTGGCAAAAAGTCCCGAACACACTCAGTTTTTTGCCAGTTTTCACGTTCGACTTAATTTTTCGTTATGAAATTATCGTACCATTTTAACTAATATTATTGGTTCTGATGTATTTTTTAATTCTTACTATTAGTTCACTCTCTCTCCCTATATATATATATATTAGTTGGTCTCTTAGTTTTTTAAAAATTTAATTTAATTTATTTTTTAAATCATATATAGCCTTAGTGTCTCTAAGATAATGGTAGTATGCTTTACAATTCTTAATTTATTATTTCTATTCTTTTTATACTTTTGTTAAATGGTACTATTCAGCCATTCCTATGCTTTGAGTCTGCATTTGGGTCCAGAATCTGGCAATAACTTGTTTATTGTACTCAGATTTACCACGGGCTCTGCATTTTTGAATGCAATTTTTAGGTAAGTTATCTTTTTCTCATAATGGATTTAATTTTTATTTCCATTATTTTCAGTAGGTTTTTGCTCAGTATTATTAAGAGAAAGGGGGAAGGTTGGCTGGCCACACACACACAAAAACATGTCCAACCCCACTTTTATATATACTATTTTACATATAAGCTGTCCTAAGTCAGAAATGTTTATAATACTGTAGCATCCATACTTTTATATTTTTTCATATTTAACTCTATTATTTTAATTTTCCATATATCCTTTTAAAATCTATTGTCCGGTTATCTTCCAATTTCAATTCTTTTCAGTTTTGATCATGTTTATTCATCTTTCTCTTGTAGAGAAATTTTGAATATATATATATATATATATATATATATATATGCAAAACATGTAATTGCAGTTTTTTGAATAATTAATTCATTATTTAAATTTTATTTCTTAATTTTAAACTTAATCTGCTTATTTCTTACCTAGTTAGAATAACCTGCAAAAGATGACGCTAGTTCATTTTTCTAACGAAATTTTTCTTGGCTTCAAATGCACTTTTTTAAACTTGTAGTGGATAACACTTGATGTTATTATAGTTTTATCAAAAATATTAATCCATTAATTAAATTTAATAGACGAAAAAGTGTTTCTTCTTTGTTGATCTAAATAGGATTTGACTTTAAAAAAAAATTATATTTCTTGTTTGTCCAGATTTCAAATATTTTTGTATAATCTATGCAAAATAAATAGTGACTCACTAAATTCTAATTAGTGACAGAGCAGTAATGATTAAGGGTTGAAAACAAAAAGTGCAGAATGTTTTAGTGTATTGAAAGCGTTTGTCTGATGCGTGGGTAGGTATTGGAATCATCTGTAAAGTTTCCTTTCTGCGTTATAATGGAAAACACAAAATAATACGAGGATGAGTTGGAAAATAAATTTCCCCTGCAGGCTGTGGTCAGAATTGTGTATAAAAGTCACAACATATAATGAAGCATTAAAGATAAGACATAACTATATTTTTCCACATGAGTACCAAGTACATTGAGACATTTGTCATAATGTTTGATGAGTTTCAAAAGCCCGACCCCTCCAGGAAAAATTCAAGGCTTTGCATACGGTAGAAGCGTTTAACGGCTATGGGCGAACAACGAAACAGCAGGTGAACGCGTAAGACACCAATACACCATTGGGTAGAGACCGGTAGCGATCAAGCAGATGGTTTAGTAAAAGTTACCTGAGCTTCACAGATCTGGCATTCCGTTGTTGGATGAAAATGCGAGATCACATTCGGTGACGGCAATGCAAAACAATATTTCAACTCTTGGTTCGGAATGCCTATACCATGCTCCATACAGTCCTGATCTCGCCCTAAGAGACTTTCATCTTTTTCCAATTTTGAAGAAGAATCTCGCAAGAAAGTTGGAAGCAACGCTTAAGTCAAACAAGCCGCTTAACACTTTTTCCGTATGCAAAGCCCTGAGTCTTTCTTGAAGGTCTTTTTGAAGCTTATCAAGAGGTATGACAAATGTCTCAATGTACTTGGTACTTTGAGATATTGAAAAATAAAGGTATGTCTGACCTTTAATGTCACATTCTACTTTTTGACTTTCATACACAACTGAGACCCCTGTCAACAGGGGAAAGTTGTTTTCCGACTCACCCTCGTACCAGGAAGGAAGAAGTTCATTTTACTATCCAAATTGCTACGGAAGTACCATGTGGACTTTCTACTGTCTTAAGAACGTTGAAAGGTTATTCTCAAACAATTTCTGTTGCGAAGAGGAAGTGATCTGGACTACTCGAGAAAAAACAACTTTACGTGAAGACTGGATATTGCAAGCGATTTCATTTTAAATAAAATGTTTGAAATAATGGAATTTTGAATAATGGAAATTTTTTGAAATAATGGATATTTTGACATGGAATGTGAATGTATGTCCATGAATTGTCAAAGGAGAGCTGCTGAAAACGTCCCACGTCCCAACCCATTAATGACTGATTGGCGAGGGTAAATGATCATTCATTAAAGACTGTTAAAATCTTATAGAAAAGGTAATATTTGGAGATAAAAGTCACTTTTGCATTTCAGGTAACAAAAATAGTACTTACGTAAAACGTCAGACTCATAAAGAATTCAACCTTCAGTGTCTGAAGCTCACAATAAAGCCTCCGAAGAAAATGGTGATATTGAGCTGCATGTTTCTAGTGTTGTTAGAAGCGAGAACAGGAAAAATTACGGATTACTGCAAAATAAAACAGAATAATACAAAATAAATTAATTCCAGCAACGGGGGATCTATTTGGAGATCGATAAGGGAATTTTAGAATCATAATCATCCATATCACTGTTCATATGTAAACCAGAAATGGTTCAAAGACAATATTCTGAATAGAATTAGCTGACCAAGACAGTCTTGAAATCATAATTCTATAAAGAACCTCCGACATAAAACTGGTTATGAGAATTCGAAAACAATATACCTTCAAACAAACATGAGTTAGTTGAACCTTCGATGATTTCTTTTAACCATGGGATCATAGAAGAACTTCCTGTTAAGTTGGTGTATTCCGTGCCAAAAAAGGTGTGGAAACGTAAACTAAGCTAACAGAAGTCCTAAAAATATTGATGTTCAAATAAGTAACAATCGTGTAATTTTGCGTTTAAGCCAATGCTTCTCAAACATTCAATATTTGTAACCCAATATTCAACCCCCCCCCCTTTCCGTACAATAACAATGAATGGAATCCAGTAATACTATACTTTGACGCTAGAGCTACAATGCGACTTTAATATCTTAAGTGCCACTGGCGTTTATAAACGTCTCGCTCTTCCAAAACGCTAATTGCCTGGAACGTATATTACGTCTTGCTGAAGTACGATATTTTTTCTATCAGTGTACTTCGTTCAGTTACGTATTGCTAAACTATGTAATAAAACAACAGTTGTACATATGCGTAAAATAAGTTTAAAGTATTTTTCCAAAGTACGTGAATTACACAATATGATTATAATACAAAAGTTATAAGTCCTGTTTTAAAAAAATTATTTCGATACAATTATACAATAGTGGACCATCCTTTCTGAGCCCATGTGTAGCAAGGCCATGTGTTAAACGAAAGATATGGACGGTTGACAACAGGTGCGGTTGGTGTATTGTCCACTCGAAGAAGGAAAGCAATAAAATTGAATTTTTGTCTGATGGACCAGAAAACTCTAAGAAATAGTAGCATACAAATGGTCATCAAAGGGACTCCATTAGAGAACACGCAGAGACAAAACAACATAAAATATACAAGCTCAACCTGTTTTCTTACAGAACTCTACATGATAGTGAGTGTTCAGGTGTCGAGTTTTATAAAGATAACTTCGAATTATATGTATTATAGTCTAATAACCACAGATTTTACTTCGAATAGTAGGTGTACCCAAACGTATTGCTTTAGTTCAGAAATACCAAGAGTCTTCTAGGAACTGAGCATATACATCAAATTATCAGAGGTTCGTATTATCGAAGGTTTGAATTATCGAGTCGACTGTATATACATTTTAATTTCCTCTACTAGAGATTGAATGATTAGACACTAAGTAAAAGCATGAAACAGATAGTGGAAACTAAAAAATATTTTATAAGTATTAAAATAATACAAAACATTATAAGTGTGATACATTTAACGTAACGTTTCTCAAAATGAGGCGCTCACCTAGGGACATGATAAATTGACGGGAGGCACAATCATGATAAAGTCGTAAATAAAGAATTTTAAATTTAAAATTATTCATTTACTGAAAGTAAAAATAATAAAATACACATTTACACTGATATAATAAACTTAAAAATGCATTAGTACCGCACAATTCATTTTATAATTAGGTTTATAACTAAGTTTAAAACAGTTTATATTTACCAGCGACCCCATGGGCTTGTCATACATAAAATTATGTACAAAATTAGCACCTATTGATAATTTGTACAGTTTATAATTAATTATTAAATACCGATAAAAAGTTCCTCAATTCCTCCTCAATGCCAGACTTCGTTTCCACGTAGGATATTATGCGATGTAAAGGGGAGGGGAGGAGGATAAATAAGCAAATCCTGAAAAAGTAATCCTTCACAAACACAGTCAAAGTCCTTTTTATTTCATTACAATGCCTTCAGAATAATAATTATATGGATAGCAGTGC